>MU783938.1:33453-75346 GCA_026770625.1 Nicotiana glauca | reverse complement strand
GCTTCTGCGGTCAACCAACCGCAGAAGCGAAAATACCAGCAACCAGGTCCTTCAGCCCTCTTCAAAATTCTAATTTTGATCCGTTAACCACCCGGGACCCCGACCAAACATACCAACCAATCCCAAAACACATTCCGGACTTGCTCGAGGCTTCAAATCACATCAAACAACGCTAAAATCATGAATTACACCCCAAATTCAAGTTTATGAACTTTAAGATTTCCAACTTCTATTTTTGATGCCGAAACCTATCAAATCACGTCCGATTGACCTCAAATTTTGCACACAAGTCGTATTTGACATTACAGACCTACTCCAACTTCCGGAATTTGATTCCAACCCTGATATCAAAAAGTTAACTCCCCGGTCAAACTCTCCAAAACCTTCAACTTTCTATCTTTAGCCAAAATCACCATACGAAGCTACTCCCAATCTCGAAATTCCAAACGGACATTGATAACACCGAAATGCTCTTCAAGTCAAACTTATGAAATTTCTTCTAAATTACTATCTTCAACAATAGGCGCCAAAACGCTCCCGGGAAACCCAATCCGGGCATACGCCCAAGTCCGAAATCATCATACGAACCTGCTGGAACCTTTAGATCCCGATTCCGAGGTCGTTTACTTGAAATTCAAATCCTAGCTCATTCTTTCAATTTTAAGCTTTCGAAATGAGAATTCTCTTCCCAAATCAACTCTGGACTTTTTGAAATTTAACTCCGACCACGCGTACAAGTCATAATACCTGAAATGAAGCTGTTCATGACCTCCGACTGCTGAACGGAGCACGGGTACTCAAAACCACTGGTCGGGTCGTTACATTACATGCTTTCATATTGTTTCTTATATTGAGATTGTTGTAATATTGGGTGTTGAGATCGCGGAATTTTTCGATTGATTGATAGAACTAATTGTTAAAAGATTCTCATATGATGAGTTATGTTCAAATCCTATTGTTGAAGAGGAATTTTCTTCCTACCTTGATTGGTGTTCCGTTGTTGTGATTGCTTGGTGAGGAAGAGTGAAAAGCATGAAGGGTATTGCCATGCCTTATTTGCATATTGATATCATAGATTGAGAGAACGTGGGGAAAAGTATGAAGGGTGATGCCAAGCAATAGCTTTCTTATTTTATTTGTGAGAATAAAAGTAAAAGTATGAAGGGTGATGTCACATGTGAGGATGAGAGTAAAAGCACGAAGGGTGATGTCGTGCACGTACTTTTGTATTATTTTGCATGTGAGGATGAAAGTAAAAGAAGGAAGGATGATATCGTGCACTTGCTTCTATATTATTTTGCTTGTCAGGATGAGAGTAAAGGCACGAAGAGTGATGTTGTGCACTTGCATTTATATTATATTGTGAGGATGAGAGTAAAATCACGAAGGGTGACGCCTTGTAATTTGTTATTTTCATTACTTTTACTTAATATTTGTAATGTGAACATGCCTTTGTGGTTTGGTTAATTACTTTTGAAAGAGGTTTACTCAGTGATCATATGTCCCTACCCCGTTGTTACTTTTGATTCTTTACTTGTTATTCTGTTACTTTTGATATATAACTGCACAAATTTATAGTAGGTGTCTAGTATTAGCTTTGTCGCTACCTCGTCGGGGTTAGGCTCAATACTTACTGAGTACGTTGGGTCGGTTTTACTCATATAACACTTTTGCAGTTCTTGTGCAGATCCGGATATTGGTACCAGTGGAGTCCCGAGAGGTACTTAGCGGATACCAGATGGTGATTCAAATTAGAGTTGCACTCCATTTACATGCCATAAATTAATTTTCTTATTTATTGTATTGTTTGCATTACGTTTCAGACAGTATTGAATTTCTTTCAGAACAATGTATGTAAAACACTCTAGAAGCTCATGTACTTTTGACTCCACATCTTGGGATGGTTCGTGTAGTTGTTGAATTTAGTTTTATTATGTTCATCTCATAATTGTCTTTACATTATGTTGCTATTTTCTTATCAGTATTTTATAGCACTTCTTCTTATTTATCTATTTTGTGTCGGCTTGCCTTGCAAGAGGTTTTAGGCGTCATAACAACCCCGATTGCTTGGGATTTAGAGTCATGACAATCTCCTCTAAAATCTTGATGATTGGAATTTTACTTGCTTGAATAATTCATGCATTAAATGATTTAGTGAAATTATTGTCAACCATCATATTTTTACATTGTGTATCAAAATACGCTCTGCACAAGCTTGGGTTGAATAACGCAATAGATCTTTTGCAGCAACATCATCATCAGATGACTCACCCAGCTTGGTAAGTTTTGTTCTTTAAAATCTTCTTCATATGTGCTCCAAGTACTCTACCACAAAAGTTTCTTCATCTGTCCCCTCTCCACTTTTTCTGCCAGTTAGCCTCAATATGTCTCACACAAAACCCATAGTAGACCGTATTGACCAAAGAAAGACGAACTATCAGAAAAATTGAACAGAATGGAAAAAGATAACAAATAAAGGCTGAAAATAATACCTTGTGCATATATATGATGAAAGTAACTCCATAACTATCATTTAGCTCCAAAGAAAGCTTCAGAAGCTCAATAAATTATCCCCAAGTTCTAGTAGTTTCCTTGTCCACAACAGCCTATGCAAATGGGTAAAGCCGATTCATGCTATCTTGACCAATAGCTACTAGCAACTGGCCCTTAAATCTTCCCTTAGGAAAAGTACTATCCAGCACAAATAGTGATCAAGCCACCTTTCAAACCTACCGTCAGTGCGTTGAATAATATATATGTCATGACCTAATTCCCACTATAGGTCGTGATGGTGCCCAACACCGTTATTAGGCAAGCCAACAGTAAATCATCTAATTACTTTTTCATTTTATTACTTTTAAAATTACAAGTCTTATTAAATAAAGAACTTAATGCATTTAAAAACATGGATCATACACCGCTAGTAAGAAATAAAATAAAAAGGAGACAATATTGGAGCAAAACCACTAACATCAACTAGGATATCTCAAAACTCGGTGTCACAAGTGCATGAGCAACTTTTAAGAAATACAATACCAATACAACATCTCTGGAATATAAAATAGACAGACAAAAATGAATATGAAGGAGACTCCGTGTGTTGCAGATCGTAAAATGGGATGCAGCTCGTTGTGAAGTCCCCGCAATAGTTGCGCCTTTGCACAATGACCACCAGAATTATATATACCTGGACAATGAGTGTAGAAGCGTAGAATGAGTATGTAAATCAATGTGTACCCAGTAAGTATCTAGCTTAACCACAGAAAAGTAGTAATGAGGGGTTAACATCGACACTTACTGGTGGTCCGATAAATCAAATATAGTAAAAAGTAGATAAGTATGAAGCATAGTAATTAAATAGTGAAAATAGATATAAGTACATGGTACGATCCTCAACTATACAGTAAACACAAAGTCCTCAAATATCGGTTACTTCATATAATGGAGTATATAATGGTCACCACCAGATAGATCATCACAACTCAAGTCAGGAAACTCATGGATACACTGGCTTCTTGTCAAATATTACGCGCGATTAAGCCGAGACGAGCAGCCCGATCCCATAAGAGTATTTCTTAGAAATTTTGAGGCGAATGACCTGATCCCATAAGAATGTGTTACAATATCTTGTCGAGGCAAACGACCCGATCCTATAAGAGTGTACTACAATATCTTGCCGAGGCAAACAGCCCGATCCCACAAGAGTGTGTTATCATAATCCTACCAAGGCAAACATCCTGATCCCATTATAATAAGAAGCTTTAACAGGTCCTTGACCCCCTCAAGAATATACATATGAGTTATGACATTTAAGGAAAATTTACATTGGATATGCACAACGTAGAAGGGAAGTACAATTTTCCATGGCTAATCAAGTAGCTCGTCAAGTATCTAAAATGGCAAGTCCGATACTCTATACGAGTCTAGTCTCATGTTAAATGTAAACTAAATCAATTAAACAAGCAATGATAATTCAATTATTGCAATTAAAGCATGGTGTGAGTCTAAGTCTACCCGGACCTAATCAGGTATTCTAGTATACGTACGGATACTTGTCGCCTTATACATGCGTAGCTACCACAACATGTAGCACATAACAAATATAACACCTACATGGTAAATTCCCCCTCACAAGGTTAAACAGGAGACTTACCTCGTTTTGAAGTTCAATAACCAGCTACAACACCTCTCTAACATCTCAAACCGATACCCAACGATTCGAAACTAGTCAAAGAACGTGCAAACCAATAAAAATATACTCAAATACTCATAATTTCATAATTTACAGCAATTTCTAAGTGCGCTCGAAAAGTCAACAAGGTCAACCCCCGGGCTCACCGATTCTGAAATTTTCGAAGATATATATAACACCCCAGACTTTAGACAAAGTCCCACATCAACAAAAACACAAGAGAGATGTTGGGTATATAATTGACAAGCCTTAGACCCTAGTGACGCGTTTTAAACCCGTAAGAGCCTAGGCCAAAGAACGGATAATATCACTAGCGGGCTGGGTTGTAACAGATGGTATCAGAGGCACTCTTGTGTTAGCCTTGTCGATGTTGGATCAGAGTTTACCTGAGTTTAGGAAAATCCTGTTTAGGAGAGGCAAACCTCAGTTTTGAGTCTAGGTGAATGCCATACGATTGGGCAAACCTCAGTAAATACGCTGAGTCCATAAGAGGGAGTGTATGCAACACCCCAGACTTTAGACAAAGTCCCAAATCGGCAAAACACAAGAGGGATGCTGGGTATATAAGTTAACAAGCCTAAGACCCTAGTGACGCATTTTAAACCTGTGAGGGCCTAGGCCCAGAGCAAACAATATCACTAGCAGGCTGGGCTTTACAATAACATTAGCCACAACAACTTGATCTCCATGTCGAATTTTGTGGCAAAATCCAAAAAATTCAACTCTAGGTTTTCTTCATAAAATCCTACAATTTCTATCAATTTTCATGTAAAAAGTCCACATATAATCCGTGTATTTTACTCATAAGAGGCAGGAATCACTTACCACATGATTAATGATGAAAATGACACTCTAAAATCGCCCCCAAGGCCGGCTCCAATGAAAAAATAAGATGAAATGAGCCAAAACCTGATTTACCTAACATATATTCTGCCCAGGCGATTTTTGCATATACGAAACTTTCTTCCGCTTCTGAGCTCCACATCTGTGGAACCAACCTTGCAGATGCGACTTCCACTAAGGTGCCAGCTCTCCCCTTCTGCGAACATCCAATCGGAGAAGCGCATCTACATCTGCAGACTTCCCAGCTCAAGCAAAGCTTTGCATCTGCGTGCGCATGATTGCATATGCGGCTTCGTAGGTGCGCGAAGACACCCGCATTTGTGGTCTAGCTCCCAGACCAAATCCACTTTGGAGCAACACCCTACCCCCCTCCCCACATCAGCGGGCTCGCAAATGTGTAATTCCTTTCGCACCTGCACACCTTCCCTACCATAAGGCCAATCCTGCATCTATGCATAAGAGGCCGCTTCTGCGGCTCCGCACCTGTGGCCAGCTCCTCGCTGGTGCCATTTCACCAAACCTAAAACCACCAATATTTCTTCAAAGTACTAGAATGATCCGCCAACCATTTGAATCTCACCCGAGGTCTTCAGGAACCGATCCAAATACATCAGTCCGGCCTAAAACACATTACGAACTTACTCGAAGCCTAAAATCATATCAAACAACATCAAAACTATGAATCGACGATCAAAACCTTTCTTTCGAATTTCGAACTTTCAAACTTCATTAAACGTGTCCGAATCACACTAAAACATCCCAAAATGACGCCAACTCTGACGTACAAGTCACAAATCACAATACAAACATGTTCCAAGGTCAGAATCCCAAATGGACGGCAATATCACAATTCACAAAAGTCCACTTCAAGTTAACTTGGAAAATTCTAAAACCCTCAAAATACCAACTTTCAACAATAAGCGTTGAAACCTCCTGAACCATCCGATACTCAACCCGGATATACACCCAAGTCCAAAATTGTCAGATAAATCTATTGGAACCCTCAAATGCCGATTCCGAGGTTGTGTACTCAAATGTAAAAATTTGGTCAACTCTTCCAACTTAAAGCTTCTAAATTGAGAATTTTCCTTCTGAATGAATTCTGAACTTCCCGAAATTCAATTCCAACTTTGTGTCAAGTCATAATATATAAAATGAAGCTACTCAAGTCCTCAAAATGACGAACGACACAATAGAGCTCAAAATGACTGATCGGGTCGTTACACTCTCCCCTACTTAAACATACGTTCGCCCTTGAATGTGCCAAGAACCATTCTAGATATTCCCGATATCAATGTTTAACACTTTGTGGACCTACCCTTTCCACCTCAACCTATGTAAGCACATTAACTCAAGCCAGACTGACGATCCTTCCTGCTACCTTAGCACACAGTCGTAGAACCCAAATCCCTACATCGGTAATTCTCTACAAGGTCTGGTACTAACATAAGAACACCATATCAATCTCACATGCCAAACAAAACATCATCATACACCCATGTTGTAATCACACAATGCACTGCATGATTCATATGCCTATAGTAACATCCTCCAACAACCATAGCTGAAAATTCACGAATTTGTCGCCCATAATATAGCTCATAACACATACAAACCATGTTCTAACTCTTCCAATGCTGCACTGATAAAAAAACATGTAGAATCTCATAACCACTCACCAAATAATAATTCATGGAATTCCTTTACTCAACAAGAACCACTGCCTCCTTCTGAATTGAATAGTGACAGTTTTCCCTATATTATACCTTAAATAAGTCCAAATGCACTGACTTAAGGCCCGACAACCTCGTCTCACCCAGTACAAGCTGCTCGAGCGACATTGTATACGGGTAAAATCGGAGAGCTCAATCTTATGATTATTATGTCTTTCCAAAGCTTCACCTCGAAGGCTGGGGGCACAGCTTGAAGTTTCAAGTTTGATGTTTCTTTATGACCGACTTCTGGGCATCATATATCAACGGTTATCATGGAAAAATGGGAAACTCCCTAGGCACATGGTCAAAGCTGACAACATCTACACAAATAGTACCATTCTGTACAAGACTGCTGAGTAGTTGTACCAGCTACTTTTCTTTGTAATAAATGCACATTTACTACGTTGAAATTCCCCATCTTATATAAAAGGGATCCTTCTTATTTTATAGAACATACAACACACAATATTGAATACAAGAACATTCTTTGCTCTCTAACTTAAATACATTCTCCCTTGATTCTATTATTTATTGCTTACATTTATTGTGTTCTATTAATTGTTCGTCATTTATTGCTCGTTATTGATCATAAAGAGCCTTCATCAAAGCTCCAAAATTTGTTAGTCCTTTACCGGCCGTCCATCATTCAGTATCGAGTTCAACCTCGAGGCCTCGTATAACCATGCTCGAGGCCCTGATTCTCAGCCAGTTGGTCTGATTAAATATACGGTTTTTGAGTTCTTATCTTATTTTGTAGTCTCACACTTAGCACTAGTGCCTAACAACTAGCCTCAAAATAAATTATATATTTTTAGAACCACGAAATCAAATCTAATTGTTATTACCATTTTCAAGGTAAATAGTTTGGCACCCACCATGGGGCTAAAAATAATAGTGGTTGTTTTTTTGCTGGTTTGCTATATAACGCAAGTTATCTTTCATGCTTTTTCTTGTCCAAAGCATCTTTGATTTCATGCCAAGATGTCAAACTCAGTGAATGCACAGGAGAACAACAGTCCTGAGGACCATGGAGAGAAGTGTGTATCTGTTCTAGGTATTGGTGTACCACCACAAAACCCTATGGTCTCATGCAACTCCTAAAACATCGATAGAAGATCTCACGCCAAATAGGATTATACGCAAAGAGAAACAAAACGAAATGGAAAAACCTCAGCACATCGTTCATATGATCATCGAAGGGATTGATATTCCCTAAGGGTCCGTGATCAAGCGGGAAAGGGTTTCCATGGCAATGGAAGGGCAAATCCGGGGCCGCATGCCAGAGGAAGTCTTTGCCTTCAGCAAAGAGGATTTCGAGACCTTGTCCCATCCCCATAACGACGCGCTGGTAATTTTATTTCTTTTGAATAACGTTCAAATTAAGAATGTACTCGTGGATCCAGGTAGCTCGGCCAATGTAATCAAGTCAAAGGTGGTGGAGCACCTCGAATTGCTCGATCAAATCATACCTACCTCCCAAGTCCTCAACGATTTCAACATGGCTGGCGAAACAACAAAAGGGGAGATCACCTTCCCGGTCAACGTATTCGATACAGTTCGAGACACAAAATTTCATGTCATCAAAGGTGACATGAGATACAATGCATTACTTGGGAGGCCATGGATACACAACATGAGGGCAGTACCATCAACTCTTCACTAGAAAATAAAGTTTTCAGCAGACAACGGTATAAAAATGGTATATGGAGAAAAGCATACAGTGAGGGAGATGTTGCGGTTCATGAGGAGCCACCAACCTCAATACCCTCCACCTCAGAGGAGCCAGAGGAAAAATAGACCTCCGAGAACAATGAAGAAGACTTCTTGGCCCCCCAAACCCTGATTTCCCCCGAAGAATCAGACCCAACAAAATCAATGATGGAAGAGCTGGAACAAGCCGTTTTGGTCGAGCTACACCCAAATCGGAAAGTATACCTGGGAACAGGTTTAAACCCGGAACTCAGGAGGAAATTCATTCAATTCCTTATTAATAACATCGACTGCTTTGTGTGGTCCCATTTAGATATGACAGGGATCCCGCCGGAAATAACCACCCATCGATTAAGTGTCGAACCTAGGTTCAACTGGTGAAGCAAAAAAAACCTTAGTCCGAGGTAAAACACGAAATCATGAAGGATGAGGTAACGAAATGCCTCAAAATAGGATCTATTAGGGAAGTAAAATATCCCGAATGGTTGGCTAATATGGTAGTATTTCCCAAAAAAGGAATAAGTTAAGAATGTGCGTAGATTACAAAGACTTGAATAGAGCATGCCCCAAAGATTCATTTTCGTTGCCCAATATTGATCGCTTAATCGATGCTACGGTCGTCCATGAGATCCTCACCTTTCTCGATACCTAGTCGGGGTATAACCAAATTCAGATGAACCCTGAGGATAGGGGAAAAACTTCATTCATCACGAAGTATGGTACGTACTGCTATAATGTGATGCCCTTTGGGCTAAAAAATACGTGAGCCATATACCAACGCCCGATTAATAAGATGTTTGAAAACCACATAGGCAATTTCATGGAAGTTTACATTGACAATATGTTAGTTAAGTCTATGCGCACGGAGGACTATTTAACTCATTTGTAGGAGACATTCGACAATCTCAGAAGTTACAACATGAAACTCAATCCCGAGAAATGTGCCTTCAAAGTGAGTTCGGGCAAGTTCTTAGGCTTCATGGTGTCAAACAGGAGGATTGGGATCAATCCCGATAAAATCAAAGCCATCGATGAGATTACGGTGGTGAACAATGTAAATGTCGTGCAACGACTGACTGGGCGAATAACAGCTTTGGGCTAATTCATATCAAGGTCATTAGACATGAGTCATCATTTCTTCTCCCTACTCAAAAAGAAAAAATAGCTTCGAATGGACTCCAAAATGCCAATGTGCTTTAGAAGAGTTGAAGAGTTACTTGACGAACCCACCTTTACTCCATACCCCAAAGGAGGATAAAATTCTGTATTTGTATCTGGCTGTGTCCGAGGTAGCAGTAAGTGGTGTGCTATTCTGTGAAGAGCGAGGTACGCAATTCCCTGTCTATTATGTAAGTCGGACCCTGGGAGATGCCGAAACCAGGTATCCACTCCTAGAAAAGTTAGCTCTTGCATTAATAAGTGCATCTCGAAAGTTAACGCCTTATTTCCAATGTCATCGTATTTGTGTTTTAACAACATATTCTCTCCGAAGCATATTACATAAGCTCGAACTATCCAGCCGGACAAATGGGTAATTGAACTCGAGGGGTACGATATAGAATACCAACCCCGAACGGCTATCAAGTCCCAAATTCTGGCGAATTCTGTGGTTGACTTCACACCGGGCAGCATGATTAGGCAATCTATAAAAATTACAAAATAGACTAACAACGAAGCTGAGTATAAAGCTATGATTGCAGGTCTGGAATTGGCCAAAGGCCTAGGAGCAAAAGTCATCGAAGCAAAATGTGATTCCCTTCTGGTAGTAATTCAGGTAAATGGGAGCTTCGAAGTTCGAGAAGATGGGATGCAAAGATACCTAGACAAAATTTAATTCACATTGCACCGCTTCAAAGAATGGACCCTGGTCCACATACTGTATATGGTAAAAGTAAGAGGGCTCGATTTTAGGATCATGAGGGTGCCTCGTAAAGACCACCCCCGGAAGGCTCAAAGTTTATCTCGGAGTTTGCCCTTAAGGGTTCATAATAATCGACCTCGAGGCAATGTAAAGAAACGATTATGATGCACTAGTGGGAAGTTCCCAAGGAATATGATTAAAGCTAACCTATCCTACTAGGCTAGTTCAAGCCCGTACAATGGCATTGAATGGATGTGCCAACTTCATATATTTTTAATAAATTTACTTTGTACTATGTTAGGATTCCCCTCATATATAAAGGGGACCTCTGTCATTTTGTGAATACAATATACAACACACTACATTCAATATAAGAACATTATCTGATCTCTAACTCAAACATACTCTCTGTTTGATTCTATTGCTTACATTTATTGTCTTATTTATATTTATCACATTTCATTGATTGTTCTTCATTTACTGCTCATTATTAGCCATAAAGAGAAGCCATCAAATCTACCATAACTGTTAATCCTTGATCGACTACCCTTAGCCGAGTATCTGGCTCAACCTCGAGGCCCTGTATATGCCATCTCGAGGCCCAGATTTCTAGCCATTCAGTTTGATTATTACACTATCTATAAGCTCTTATCTTATCTTCTAATCTTTCACTTAGCATCTATTTCCTAACAACTAGCATAAAACAGATCACGTATTTTTAGAACCATAAAATCAAATCTAATTGTTATTACCATCTTCAAGGTAAACAGTTTGGCGCCCGTGGTGGGGCTAAAAATAATAGTGATTGTTTTCTTGTTGATTTAGTACATAATGCAGGTTATCTTTCACATTTTTTCTTGTCCAAGATCTTTGATTTCAGGTCAAAATATCTAACTTAGTAAACGCACATGAAAACAACGATCTTGACGACCATGGAGAAAATGGTGTAGTTGTTCCACGTGTTAGCGTACCACCACAAGACCCTAAGGATGCACCTAAACAAATTCCCGTAAACGTGGTATCACGCAATGCTCAACACGTCGAGATAAGCTCCCGCACCAACAGAAGTATACACCAAGAAAACCAACAGGATGTCCAAAAAACCCCAGCTCAGGAAGAAAAGGGGTTAGTCTTCATGTCATCTTCGAGATGTTGCAGGTACAATAGCTGGCGATTGCTCAGCTGCAAAGCCACCAGAAAACTCCCAGCACGGCAGCACCAAAAAAGCCGAGTAGGTACCAGAAAGATCAAGCAACAACGGGTCGGCACCGACCCCACCATCATAAAGATGCTCGAAGACCTCACAAAGAGGATCGATTCGGTCAAGAAGAAGATTGAAGCCAACGATAAGAAGGTAGAGACCTACAATTCCAGGGTCGATCAAATTTCGGGCGCACCCCTGATCTTGAAGGGTGAAGATTCTAAGAAGTTCGTACAAAAGTTGTTCCCGCAGGAAGTGGCTCCTAAACCCTTTTCGAAGAAGTTCAGAATGACCGACCTTCCGAAGTACAATAGAACCACGGACCCCAACGAGCACGGCACTACTTACACTTGTGCAGTGAAGGGCGATGAACTAAAGGACAACGAGATCGAATCCATCCTACTAAAGAAGTTCGGAGAGACGCTTTCAAAAGGGGCAATGATGTGGTATCACAACCTAGCCCCAAACTCGATAGACTCATTTGCCATGTTGGTAGGTTCCTTCATAAAGGCGCATGTTGGTGCCATCAAGGTGACTACAAAGAAATCTGATGTCTTCAAAATCAAGAAAAGGGAGAACGAGATGATGTGAGAGTTCGTATGTCGCTTTCAAATGGAATGAATGGAGCTAACACTAGTATCCGATGACTGGGAAGTGCAGGCCTTCACTTAAGGCTTGAACGAGCGAAGCTCGGTAACTTTGAAGCAGCTGAGGCAGAGTTGAATATCCCGCCCTAACTTGGTTGGATGTTCAAAACCAATACCAATCAAAAATCAGGGTCGAGACTGTCCAACTGGGAGCCCCCTTCGGCTCAGTATATCCTAGCAGGCTTCTGGCAAAGGAGCCAAAGCCAAACAAAGAAAGATATCAACCATACACTGAAGATAGAAGAAATGCCCCAAGGCGCAACATACCCCGAATTGAATGAAGGATGGATCGAGGTCTGAATCCTCGAGGGCTCGTGAGCAGAGCTAGATTCGATAGGCATACAGGGCCGATAGAGGCACCTCTCTTGTCAAAATACAACTTCAACGTCAACATTTCATACATCATATTCGCCATCGGTAAAATCAGAGACACCAGATGGCCAAGGCATTTACAATTAGATCCCTCACATAACTTAGAGTGGCGAATTTCACGGCACGCACGGTCACAGGATCGAGGATGGCTGATAGCTCCAAGAAGAAGTAGACCGAATACTCAATAAGGGGCACCTCCGAGAATTCCTCAGCGACTGAGCCAAAAATCAGTTCCGGGAAAGATAGGCAACCAAGAAGAGTGATACAGTTGAGCCACAACATGTCATCCACATGATCTTTGGAGGTATCGATGCTCTATAGGAACCCATGGTCAGGAGAACAAAAATATCCATTCTTTTCTTGTAAATACATTTCAAATTAAGTGTGTGCTTATGGATCCAGGTAGCTCGGCCAAAATTATCAGGTCGAGGGTGGTGGAGCAGCTCGGACTGCTCGACCAGATTGTGCCTGCCTCACAAGTCCTCAATGGATTACAACATGGCAAGAAAAATAATGAAAGGAGAAATCATCCTCCCGGTCAACGTGACCAGCATAACCTAAAATATCAAGTTTCATGTCATCGAAGGAGACATGAAGTACGATGCATTGCTCAGAAGGTCGTGAATACACTGTATGAGAGCAGTACCATCCACCCTCCATCAAATGATGAAATTTCCGATAAAGGATGGGATAAAAATTGTCTACGGGGAACAGCATGCAGGAAAAGAGATGTTTGCGGTGCACGATGTGGAACCGGCACCGATACCTCCACCATCAACAGGGCCAAAGGATAAGAAAATAGTAAAATAGCAACACCAAGTTGTATTCTTGGCTAAACTTGACTACACAAGTAAAGGACCATACTGCGTCCTTAAAGCAAACCATCGAAGCATATCGACGCCCAAGGCGCCATCGGCACTAAGGTATAATCATCTCCCATTTTTAGTTACATTTAAACTAACCTAAATACAGGTATCCAGTCGAAATGGCCGAAGGCCTTAGGTTCCAAAAGCATTGCACTCTTTTCCTTCGACCGAGTTTTTATCCCAAGAAGGGTTTTATCGGTAAGGTTTTTAACGAGGCAATATCCATATGCTACCTAAGGAAGACTCAATAAGTATTCAAGGCTTCTTTTCAATCAACCTCGAATACTAGGGGGCATCCCCCCAGAAGGTCACCTCCTTGGAGAAGCCAAGATATGCTAAATGGGGCCTCGATAGGAAAACGATGTACTTGGCCAAACGGTCGAACGAACCGTGTCCGTATAGAATAACCGAGCCCTTAACAGCAAAAACAGGCATACTTGTACCAAGTAATCAAAGAATACTTTCCCCTCCATCAAAGCATTTCGCATTTCAAAGAAGTTCGAAATTTTTTTACAAAACGGCTCCAGAGCCAAAAAGTCCCGAACACTCGGGGACTGACGTTAAAAATTTGAAGTTGTATGACCTCTGGTTTGGAAGTTTTGAACTTGAAAGCCTTCAATGAGGCAGCATCATGGTTACATAAATGGCTCCAAAAGCCAAAAATGTCCCGAACACTCAGGGACTAGTGTCAAAAACTCGAAACTATGACTCCCGGGTCCGAAGCTTCAAACTCGTAAGCCCCCAATGAGGCAATCTCAAGTCTACAAAAATGGCTCCAGAGCCAAGAAAACTTTCAATGAATTGGGGACTATCGCCAATTGCCATTTTTTTGACTTATCAGAACCCGAGGCCATAAGACCCCATATGGATAACCTCGACCTCGTAAGACCTTTATAAGGCAAAAACTGTAAGACCTCAAGCAAGGGATAAATCATACTTATACCAAATGACCAAAACTGTAAGACGTCAAGCAAGGCATGAATCATACTTGTACCAAGTAACCAAAATTGTAAGACCTCGAGTAAGGCATGTAAAAATTATAAGACCTTACAAAAAAGCATTATCCCGACCTTAAAGTTAAGTTCCAACTTGTAAGACCCCTAAAAAGGCATACCCTCGACATAGACGCCAAAACTACATCATTCAGGAACTAAAAGGCTACGGTCACACATAAATGACTATGGTCATAAGGCTCCGGCAAAATTAACGTGACTTGGGGATGCCCGACCGTCGCTATAAAATCACAGGCCTTCAATTACTTTGAAAGTACTTCGAAAAGAACCGATCAAACAGGCTACCCTCGACATAGGCAAAAACGTTTCGACCAAGTCAGCTTTAAACTATAGGCTTTGAAACACTCAGCCACCGAACAAAACCTCCCAAGGTGCTCGTCCATCGCCACATAACGACTCACAATCGAGGTTTTTATCAAACCGTCGAAGAGTCAGGAAAACACAATTTCAAAAAAAACCTTAACGAGGGAAAAATAAAGCCTATATTAGGGGTTGTACCGACCCAATGTGTAAGAGCCACTATCGTCGGCCCATATAAAGGGTCGTACCAACCCAATGCATAAGAGCCACTACCGCCAACCCATATAATGGGTTATACCAACCCAATGCATAAGAGCCACTGTCGCCAGCCCATACAAAGGGTCGTACCAACCCAGTGCGTAAGAGCCACTGCTGCTAGCCCATATTAGAGGTCGTACCGACCTAAAGCGTAACATCTAAGGGACAGCCTTAAATTCAAAAACTTAAGGGCCAATGAGATCGAGTCAAAACCTGACTCAGATCGAACCCGAAGCAGTTAACTGAATTTGCCTAAGAGCAAAAGCATAAGAGAAGAAGAAACATGCACCCCCCTGGAACAAAAATTACCTGCTCCTCGAGGTAGCTTTCATAGTTCAGGCTTCGACTCGCCTTATACCACAAGTGTGTCAACTCATATTCCCTTTCATCACAAGAAGTCTGAGGGATTTCTCCCCATCCATGGCTTTTCACAGCCTAGCCTCATGATGAAGTAGCTCAGACTTGAGCTTGTTAAAAGCCTATAAAGGAGAAACCCGATAAGCCAGTAAAGATTGCAAAAACTAAAAAACCAATGCAATCGGCAAAAACTCACCACAGAGTAGAGCCGCTGAGCTTCCTCAAAAGTCGAGCGCACATCTACTAGTCTGGATCCATCAACCCTAGTAAAACCTCTCTCGGTTGGGATACGGTCGCTCGATATGTGCGGCCCTCGGCTTCAAACATCCCTCGAAGTACCTTCGACGGAAGAAAAAGTCAGCGGCAGAGAACCCTCATTCCTCGAGGTACCTTCGACAAGAAAATAAGATGGCAGCGGAGAAGGGACCATTTTTCTAAAGCCAGAGATCTCAGGCATTGCAGGCTCAGCTGATAGATCCTCTCTGAGCCTGCGGGTTGGACTCGTCTTGCTATAAGCACTGTCGCGCTGTGGGGGCCCTTTTCGCTTATTATTATTATTATTCCTCGACCCCAAAGCTGACGATCCTTCTCCCACTCCGAGAGGGCACGATCTTACCTCAAAGAACTCTGCAATGCCTATGATAACGAAGTTAGTACACATAAAAAGAAAGTGCCTTTCAAAAAAGGAGCAAATCACATAGCATGTACCGTGGTGTTTTGCCTCCCATCTACCCTTAGAAAAGTCTCGCCATGTACGTTCATCATAAGTCGAGTGGGTCACTAACTTCCAAGCCCAATCCATCAGGTTAGGGACCTCGTACGGCATCCATGGAATTGCTACAAAAAAGGAAAGAAAGGCGCATTTACGGAGCCCGCCTCCGCCATAAGCAAAACAATGAAGGCACAAGTGTACCACTTACGTGTAAAATTCCATTCCTCGGGAAATGGTAGAACCTCCACGGGGATAATGTCAACAGTCCGTACTCGGACAAATCGGCTCATCCGTCCCCGGTCCCCATCTTCTTCATCATCGACAATGAAGGGCCTGGTGGATTGGCATTATAGGTTTAGTAGACCTCGGTGGTGAAAAGGTCAGTACAACCTGATGAGATGACTAAGGGTGAACTCAAGCCCTGCTTCCTCTGCAAAGAACCTCATCATCAATACTATCCTCCAAAATGACGGATGAACATATGCCAAGGTAGCCCGATACTTTCGACAGAAGTTAAGCACAACCCTATCAAGAGGGCCCAGCATAAAGGTGTATGTGTATATGTTCAAAAAACCCCTCAGCATGATCCATGATGCTCTCTTCCGGGGAAGGTACCTGCAGTACTACCTTTTCCTTTCATCCACAATCTTTCCTCACTGACTCAAGGTTCCCCTCTTGTATTAAACAAATAAACTTCGAGGCATACTCCCAATGACCCTGAACATTGGGAGGTTTTTCTGATGAAAAGTCCCCCCTCAAAACAAAATGTCCCAAGGTCGGCTCGCCTGACACTGGAGGCGCATCACCAACCAGGCAGGAACCAAAGGCGGAACTTCCTTCTCCTTCCCGAACAAATCCTGGCATAGCAGCCATAATTATGGTAAAATTAGATAATTGGAGCGGGAATTTGAGCGAGGGCTTCAAAGTTAAAATTATTAAGGACCTAACACAGGAAAGAATAACTCTATGAAGGAGGATTTCCACTCAGAATAGAGGAATCCTCAAAGGAGGGAAGACAAACCTATATATAGAGAAAGCGGTGACTATCCGCCTGTCTCAAAGGCCAATTAAAAATACTGACTAAGCCATTATCACTTTAGGAAGATGTACCAGCATGATCGCCTCAGTAATTTCATAACTATGTCATACAATTAATGATGTCATACGATGTTTTGGGGATCAAAGACCTCACCTCTCCCCCTGTATCAACCTAGCCTCGAGATGGTACCCGATCTCGAGGATTTCTATTTCCATGGTTGAAGGCTCTTAAGAGCCATTAATATCACTATGAGCCTCGAGATGGTGCCCAATCTCGAGGATCTCTATCAAAAACAAAATAGGCTCTAAGAAGACATTAGCATTATTACAAGTCTCGAGATGGTGCCCGATCTCGAGGATCTCTGTCAAAAACAAGATAGGCTCCAAGGAGCTATTGGCATCATTACAAGTCTCGAGATGGTTCCCGATCTCGAGGATATTTGTCAAAAAGAAGATAGGCTCTAAGGAGCCATTAATATCATTACGAGCCTCGAGATGGTGCCCGATCTCGAGGAACTCTATCAAAACAAAAGATAAGCTCTAAGGACCTACTCATATAAGGCTGACCTCGAGGAGGTACCCTACCTCGAGGATTTATACTATTTGTGAATGTGGGTCATTCACCCGATTCTCTGGCCCTCGAGCTACCTAAGACAGAGCCAATTTTCACTCAAAAACTACTAATAAAGCCTTAGGGCTATTTTTCACCTTCAGATCAAGTTAAATTTCCTCTCGGTTACTTTAATCCAGGGGCTATCCGAGTCTAGGCGTACTCTCATCCGGGGTCTATCTATAACGCGTTAAGGCTATCTTCGCTCTAAGTTCAAAACAAGTTTTTAGGTCGCCCAAGCTCGAGTGAGCTATCACTTGGGGATGGTCTGCAAAAGCCCAAGGGCTATTTTTATTCTCAAAGGCCCAAGTTTTATTCTTAAAATCGAGGCCCCACTCTCACTCAATTCAAAGTCGCCTGTTCCGACGACCTAAGTTTGTATCAAATTAACCCGGACTTTGTCTAAGGAACGGCAAAGGATCCTAGGGAAAATCACATTTACCAATCAAAAACCAAGGAAATTCCTACGCCCAGCTCCGGTATTTGGACCGATCGGCAAAATCACATGCTCCAGCTTTTCGCAAACACAAATAAAATGAAATCCGACATAAATCAGAGACAAATTGAAGAAACACTTTTCATTAGTAAACGATGATTACAAAAGCCCACGAAGGGTCCTTACACATGGTTAAAAAAGCCCACAAAGGGTCCTTACAAACAAATAAAAAATAATGGCTAAAAGCCTAATCTACTCTTGAGGATGCATCTTCGCGATTCGTTTCTATGAGAACCATTCTCTCGGGGACCCATCTCGACCTTCCAAATGATATTTTCAAGAACCCCCTCCGAGGCAGAAAAGGACGAAGAAGAAGAAAAAGATGAGGATGCAAAAAATGATGAAGAAGCAGAAAAGGATGAAGTGGCTGGGTGAAAATTTTGGTGAGTATAGGTCTCGTCAGCACTACTATTGTGAATCCACTTCTTTAGACATTGCACCGATGCGGGATGCAACAGTTAGTAGATGGAACCACCTCACTCCACTGAAAGCAAAAGGAATAAAGCACTTACCAGGTAGTTAAGAGAGATGAGCAGAAGCTCACAGTCCGCATGTCCTTTAATGTGAAGATAATTTGAGATTTCTCTCTCATTATTTTGGGTCAACAACAACAAACCAGTGCAATCCCACTCAGTAGGGGAAAGCTCTGGGAAAGGGTCATGGCAGAACTGATGAGAACACTATCGTGTGATATTATCGCCACGGGCTTCAAACATGGGAAATAGTGTTGGATGAGGACGAAGAGAAGAAAGGAGTAAAAGGATGTTGAAGAACGATTGAATGAAGTTTGGGTTCAAGAAAGCTTCCATTTATAGAAAATGTGGTAGAGTAACCGATGGAGCAATCAATGTCTTTGGAAAACATATCGACAGGCACAATCAATACTTGTTGGGAGACGTATCGGTGGAGATATTATCGCCTTGAGAGAGTAAATCGGCGCTATATTAGATGTTCCTAGGAAAGACGTATCGATGGGACATCTCAGTTATCGCAAAAGGTGACTTCAAAAGCATGACATCATCACATGGGATGTCTCAGTTATCGTAAAAGTTGACTTCAAAAGCATGGCATCATCACAATAGGCTCGAGGAGATTGGTGTCAAAATCATTTCTTATCATCTTAATCTAAGAAACATGGGGACTATCTATATACAATAAAAATCATAGGGCTCAATTTTATGATCATGAGAGCGCCTCATGGAGACCACCCCCGGAAGGCTCGAAATTTAGCTCGGAGTTCGCCCCTAAGGGTTAATAATGATCGAACTCGAGGCAATGTAAAGCAACGGTTATGATGCACTAGTGGGAAGTTCCCAAGGCATATGATTAAAGCTGACCTAGCCTACTAGGCTAGTTCAAGCCTGTACAGTGGCATTTAATGAATGTGCCAACCTCATATCTTTTTAATAAATGCACTTTGTGCTATCTTAGGATTCCCCTCATCTATAAGGGGGCCTTTGTCATTTTGTGAACACAATATACAACACACTACATTCAATACAAGAACATTCTCTGCTCTCTAACTCAAACATACTCTCTATTCGATTCTATTGCTTACATTTATTGTCTTATTTATATTTATCACATTTCATTGATTGTTCTTCATTTATTGCTCATTATTAGTCATAAAGAGCCGCCATCAAATTTACAATAATTTTTAATCCTTCATCGACTGCCCTTAGGCGGGCATCCGACTCAACCTCGAGGCCCCGTATATGCCACCTCAAGGCCCTGATTTCTATCCATTCGGTTATCTTCTAATCTTTCACTTAGCATCTATTGCCTAACAACTAGCATAAAAATAGATCACGTATTTTTAGAACCATAAAATCAAATCTAATTGTTATTAAAATTTTCAAGGTGAACACATACCTCTAGAGTAGAATAGAGAGGTCGATGCCTTCGCAAACCTGGGGTCATCTATCAAGGAAGATGACTTACTTCCCGAGGATGTCGTTTAGCTATCCAAATCAATGATCGAGGAAGGCCACAACGAGATCAACTCCACCAACCTGACATGGGATTGGAAAAACAAATATATCAATTATTTGGAAAGAGGGAAGCTACTCGCAGACCCAAAGGAATCGAGGGACCTGCGAACCAAAGCAGCCTGATTCTTGCTCGATGAAAACGGAACTCTGTACAGGAGAACCTTTGATAGGCCCCTAGTAGTATGTTTAGGGCCTAGGGACACAAATTACATGCTCCGAGAAATCCACGAGGGCACCTGCGGAAATCACTCCGGTGTCAATTCCTTGGTTCGAAAGGTGATCAGAGTAGGTTACTATTGGGACAGCATAGAGAAAGACACCAAAGAATTTGTCCGAAAATGCGATAAATGCCAGAGATTTGTACTGATGATTCACCAACCCGGTGAATAGCTACATTTGGTCTTGTCACCATGGTTATTCATGAAGTGGGGGATGGACATCGTCGGACCCCTACCGATAGCGCCAGGTAAAGCTAGATTTATTCTATTATGACTGACTATTTCTCAAAATGGGTGGAAGCGCAGGCCTTCGAGAAGATAAGAGAAAAAGAAGTCATTAAATTCATCTGGGACCATATCATGTGTCGGTTAGGAATTCCTTCTGAGATAACATGCAATAACGGAAAATAGTTCAGCAAAAGCAAAGTAACACAGTTCCTCGAGACCACAAAATCAAAAGAATCATGTCAACAACTTACCATCCATACGCGAACGGCCAGGCCGAGTCCACAAACAAGACCATCATTCAAAACTTGAAAAAGAATTTAGAAAGTGCAAAGGGAAAGTGGAGATAAATACTACCCGAAGTACTGTGGGCATATCGAACAACTCCAAAATCAAGCACAGGAGTAACGTGTTTCTCTCTATTATATGGCACCATGGCTTTGATACCGGTCGAGGTCAGAGAACCAAGCACCAGGGTCCGACACTCCACCAAAAGCTCAAACAACGAAGCCATAACTGTCGCTCTCCAGCTATTAGATGAAAAGCAAGAAGCTTCGCTGGTCCGAATGGCCGCCCAAAAACAAAGGATCGAAAGGTACTATAACAGGGGAACAAATCTCCGACATTTTGGAGTCAGAGACTTGGTACTGAGGAAAGTCACCCTAAACACTCGAAACCCTAATGACGTAAAGCTAAGCTAGAACTGGGAAAGATCGTACCGTATCCTCAAAGTTATTGACAAAGGATCCTACAAGCTCGGTACCATGGAAGGCGAACAACTTCCAAGGAATTGGAACGTATCAATGCTCAAACGTTATTACTGCTAAGGTTTCCGAAGGAAGATGCCGAAATAACCCCGAGCTCAAAGACCTTGGGTTTTTAAAGCATGTGTTGCACTCTTTTCCTTCGATCAGATTTTCTCCCAAGAAGGATTTTACCGGCAAGGTTTTTAACGAGGCAGCATCTACATGATACCTAAAGAAAATTTCACAAGTGTTCAAGGCTTCTCTTTGATCAACCTCGAACACTGGGGGTACCCCCCTGGAAGATCACCTTCTCGAAGAAGCCAAGATGAGCCAAAAAGGGTCTTAGTGGGAAAATGATATATCGGGCCAAACGGTCAAATGAACTGTGTCCGCATAGAATAATTGAGCTCTTGACAACAAAAAATGTATACTTGTGCCAAGTAATCAAGAAATATTTTTCCCATCAAAACGCTTTGCGCTTCGAAGAAATTTGCTATTTTTTCAAAAAAACGATTCTAGAGCCAAAAAATTCCTGAACAGTCGAGGACTGACGTCAAAAAATCGAAGCCACATGACCTCCGGGCCAAAAACTTTGAACTAGTAAGCCCTCAATAAGGCAACTCCAAGTTGACACAAAACTGCTCCAAAGCCAAGAAACTCACAATATCTCGGGGACTGTCGCTGACTACCATCCCATCGACTTATCGAAAACCCGAGGCTATAAGACCTCATGTGGGCAATCTCGAGCTCTAAGACCTTCATAAGGCAAAATCAAAATCTGTAAGACACCAAGAAAGGCATGAACTACACTTGTACCAAGTAACCAAAACTGTAAGACCTCAAGTAAGGCATGTAAAAAGTTATAAGACCTTAAAAAAGGCATAATATCGGTCTTAAAGCTAAGGCTATATATTCAAATTTGTAAGACCCCTAAAAAGGCATACCCTTGATATAGATGTTGAATTTACTTCACACGGGGACTAAAAGGCTACGGTCAAATACAAATGACTACTATGACAAGGCTGTATAAAACCATAGGCCTTCAATTACTTCGGAAAAGCTTCGAAAACAACCGATTAATCAGGCTACCCTCGACATAAGCGAAAGAGCTTCGATCATATTAGCTCAAAACTACAGGCTTTAAAATCGTTCAGCCATCGAGCAAAACCTCCCGAGGTGCTCATCTATCACCTCATAAATGGCTCACAATCGAGGTTCTTATCGAACTGTCGAAGTGTCGGGCGAACATAAAAACTTCAAAAGTCTTTAATGAGGGAAAAATAAAGCCTACACTAAGAGGTCGTACCGACCCAATGCGTAAGAGCCTAAGGGCCATCTTAAAATTCAAAAACTTAAGGGTCAATAATCTCGAGTCCAAATTCGACTCGAAGACTGAGCCCGAAATAATTAACTGAATACTCCTAAGGGCAAAGTCATAAGAGTCATTGTCACCAGCCCATAACATAGGTCGTATCGGCCAATGTGTAAGAGCATAGGGGCCAGCTTAAAATTCAAAAACTTAAGGGTCAAAAGAGCTCGAGTTGAAATCTGAATCGAAGACTGAGCTCAAGAAATAGTTAAATGAATACGCCTAAAGGAAAACGCATAAGAGCCACGGTTTTCAGTCTATAGTAAGAGGTCGTGTTGACCCAATGCAAAAGAGCCATCGTCGCAAGCCTAAAAGAGCCTCAGGACCGATTAGAAGTAGCACCAACCCAATAGCCGACCGAAAAAATCTCAAGACTGGTTTCTAGGCCTAAAGGTTGGTAAACCTGAGTCGAGAACCCGACTTAGGCACTGGGCCCCGAATGGTCGACCTACATCACAGACTATTCCTAAAAAGCAGAGGAAAAATGAGAAGTGATTCTATATATATATATATATATATTGCTCACAAGGGTACGTTTACAAGGCCTATAAAACCCTTACAAGGGAGAGATCAAATAAAACCCTAATCTATGCTCAGGTCTATGCCTTCGACGGCTCCCTCAAAGGTTGTGCCCCAAAGGTTCCGGCTACGGTCCCAGGGTCTTCAACGGCCTCTTTTCTTGTGGGGATTCCGCCTTCATTCTCATCGTATCCATAGCCACTACGTGACACATCTTCAGAGGTAAGCAAGGCAGCAGCTTTCTTCTCTAAGGTCTTCACCCTCTCGAGCTCGGCAGACAGATTAACGCCCCATGTATGTGTACCCTCGAGAGTGTGCCTATGAGATTCTAACCGAGCATGTTCCATGGCTCGAGTCAATTTCAGTCCGGCCCCCTCGGACACTCTTCTAGCTTGAGCATTTATAACAACAGCATCCTCTTTATGGAAGGATATGAGCGCTCGACTTCAGCCTGGATCCCGTATAGCGCGGAAACTAACTCAGTATAAAGGCCTCTATACTTACTACCTTTCGCCCTCACATCATGAAGTTAATGCCCGACTAAGGCCATCTTTCCATGGAAGTATCCCTCACGGAAGCTATCTAACTTATGTGCTATTTGAGTTTGAGAATTTCAGAGTTTGACTTAGAGCTCCTCCCTCATTAGGGAATCTTTCTTCTCAAACTATTCAAATCAAATCAAAGACGTCAAAACGCTAAGATCTAGTAAACATCGAGACAAAAGCAAGTGGAAACTACGTAACTTGCTCACCGAGATGAGTCTTCTCAGGCTCGTAGCAGGTCACCTCAGCTTGAAATCAGGCAGAGGTCTGATTATAAAGTGCCCTGGCCCGGAACCATAAAAGGGGAAAGTTAGAAAGACGGAGATCAGGATGAAAAGCAGAATTTACAAAAATTACTTGCTCACAGAGCCTGCCCATCTCATTAAAAATGAGTGAGGCATCAAGCTCAGATATTTTCTCGGGCATAGCTAAAGGCCTTTCAAATGCATCTTTGTCTCCGATGGACACCCCCACATCGGAGGATCTTTACTCTGGGCATCATGCGTTTTCTTAGAAGGTAAAGTTGGTCCCGGGGAAGAATCGCTCACATCAATAACTACGACAAGATCAGTCGGGGCCGCCTCTTGCTCTGAAGAGCTTCAGAACTTGGTTCCTCCTGTTCGCCCACCAAATGCACCTCAGCTTGAAGAATATTTTGGCTATCAACCAGCTCAAAGACATTACCCAATACATCGTCGAAGGCCTCTGTAGCCTGAGGTTGGACAACTACAGCACCAAGTTCAGACTTGGAAGCCAATGTCTCTATGGTATAAGAAGCGATCAAGTTTTCCCCTGCCTTGGATACTATCAAGGAATCATCTTTCTCCTCGCCTTTAGCTTGAGGACTCCTTTCTACTCTTGAAGTAGTTAAGGCTGCTGAATCAGCCTTAGGTTCCCCCACTTTGGCTTTCATGTATTTCGAAGGTTCAATCAACGATTCCCTTCATCTTTTCTTCTCTTCATCGAGTCTCTGGGTATTCGCTTCACTAAGTTGTATCTCCCTCATTAGGGCGACCTCCCCAGACCTACACAAATTCAAAAAATAAACACAGGGAGTGAGGATGCTATCATCAACTTAAGAAATACAATTACATGAGAAGTAAAGGCTCATCGTGGTCCTTGGCTTCACATCGAGCCAGGGACATATCGTGCCACACGCGCTCAATGTATGGGCAAATCAAATCCAGCTGGTTAACCCAGCCCGAGAGGTCCTTAACTACATCAGGGTACATGGCGATAGCTGCATCAGTATGAGAGGTCAGTTCATAAGAAAATGTACCCAAAGTGAAGCAAGAGAATATTTAATTGGCATATCTACTTACGTTTTGTATTCCACTTTTCGGGGAATGGCATCCTCTCCGCTAGAATCAGGTCTGAAGTCCTAACTAAGAAAAAATGGCTCATCCACCCTCCGTTCCTAACCTCGTCGGTACAAGCAAAAAAGGCCCTCAAGGCCCGACAATGGAGCTTAATCAGGCCCCCGTGGAAAAGTTGGGGACTATACATTCTGACCAGGTGGTCGAGGGTGAAGGGCATCCCCTTAATCATGTTCACATAATATCTGGTCATGTAAACAATGCGCCAGAATGAAGGATGAATTTGGCCTAATATTACTTGAGATCGTATTCAAAAGTTGAGAATTACGGGGTCTATTGAAGGCGATGATGGTTCCACCGGGCCAAGGGTGAATGGATAAGTATACACACTAATAAATTCGACCTTGTATATTGTTATATCCTCCCCTCGATAAGGAATATCCACAATCATCGCGTCCCCCCAGCGGCAGTCAGCCTTTACCTTTTTGACGTTTGTTATTAAACTAACATATTGGGACACTGGCTCGCATCGCCCGAGCTTCGAAGAAGGTTTTTCAATCTTGAAGTTGGAAGTCATTTCAAAAGCCTCTGGAACACATTCCCCGATGTGAGGGGGTATCGTTGCCTTACCCTTAAATGAGCACAAGGAAAAAGAAGGCATATCTTCCTTCCAAAAAGGATTGGGGATTCAAGTAAGTCTTAGTGCATCATTTCATCCCAAGACAGACGAACAGGCTGAGCGTACTATTCAAACACTTAACGATATGTTACGAGCTTGTGTGATAGATTCAAAGGTAGCAGGGATGATCATCTGCCACTTATTGAGTTTGCATATATTAAAGCTACCATTCTAGTATTCAGATGGCTCCATATGAAGCTCTTTACGGATAGAAGTGTATGTCACAACCCAAACCGATGGGTCACAACAGGCACCCGCTTGATCGTGCTATTTTTTGAATTTTCTTGATCACGCTATTAGTATCTTTGTAATATCCTTCGAAAATGTCAACTAACTTAAATAATTCATCTATCATTTTGGGTTACTCTAACCCCAGCTGGATCCTGATATCCTATCCTTCTCTTAAATCAAATCCGTTTGTTGTCATAGGGCATGACTGAGATGGGTGGAAATATATTCAAGCCTTAGGGATTCTTATAAAGAAGCTTACGCCTTTTAGTATACACATGATTCGCTGAAGACCTCATATTGACTCATCATAAGCATCATGCAGAATCGAGTTCCTCTAGCTCAACTCTTCCATAGCCACATGCAATATTTTACCAATCATCTTTCTAGATGTGGGCATAGCCGTATTACAATTGAAATAGAATTTAGTAATGTAAATTCTTATAAGTGAGCTCTACCACACGAACTAGAGCAAGAAGAAAGAGTGCTAGTCCTAAACGCCCTCTAGCCTCTTACTTATAAGTGTGGTGCACGCACACCCATAAACAAGGCCGTACAATCTTTCATATACATAACATATGTCTATAAGCCTTTAAGAGTACATAAACGTCATAAGGCTGAGACAGGGTCCCGACATACCAACCAATACATGTCTAAATCATACTAACCAAATAAGCAACTCGGAGCAACTGGAGTGTACAAATATCTACCGCTGAGCTGATAGCCTACTTGGAGGACTATCAGCCTGTCTATCTGGACCTGCAGGCATGCAACACAGTGTCCCCAGGTAAAAGAGACATCATCACAAATAATGTACCGAGTATGTAAGGAATAAAAATCAGTAAACATTATACATGAGAGAAACATGGAGGTAAAGACTCAACATGTATATCTGAATAGCTCTGTGAATCATTTAATATTATAATGTCATGAATATGCGTATAAATGTCATACCATGCATGGGTATATGCATTCATAACATCATCAAGCCTTTGAGGGCATCCCATCATATCATCTAGGCTACTGTGGGCAAATCATCAACGTATACCAGCTGATCATGTGGTAGTGCGTATATAACGCCGTAACCTTTTCCCATATCGCATATATATATATATACCTACTGGTCATGTGTCAACATAAATGAATGCAATGTATGAGAAGTACGTCAATAAAATTTTTCGGAGTGTAATAAGACCATTATGACTTTGATTAATATCATGAAGTAACTTTATCAACTTACATATTTTTTTAGACCCGTGAACAGATGATAGAATAATATGACACATGGAGAATCAAGAACGCAAGCATCTCTAGTATTTCTATAAATAGAGTCGTTTATGGAGATTTTGCATTTGCTCATTTTGTTTGTGTCGTATAGATCATGACAAAAGAAAGAAATGATAGCCTTAACATACCCGAGTCAATTCTCTTGACAATCCTTCCAACACACGTCAATTGCGACAACATGCAATAACGGATTGGAGTAGGGGAAATCCGAATGGTGTTCGCAAAAAAGATTGTATCGTGCTCTCTTAGAATTGCAAATCTCGTTGCTATTACGCATTGTAACCTTGTATGAAACTCTTTGCTCAAAATCCGCTACTTTGCTAAATACTAATTGACGTTCCTTTTTTAATTAGAAGTCTTGTAGAGAATAAGGTGATCCTTGAAATTCTTGAGCTTCACCTGTGAGCTTAAGAAAGTCTATGAATCAAGATTATAATTAGTAAAAGAGTTATCCATTTTTAAGATCAAACATACTGTCACGAACCAATTTCCAACTCGGTCGTAACGGCGCCTCTCGTGAAGACAAGGCCAGCCAACAAAACAACGACGCCCCTTTCAAAATTATTAAACATAAATGATAGATAAATACAACTTAATGACAATAATAATCGATATCTATAACCCAACACAACCCGACCGAGGTGTCACAAGTCACGAGCATCGAAAGAAGGCTGAACACAACTACTGGGCCAATAATATTATACAAAATAAAATCTGGAATCAAAAGATGAAGTTCGGCGCCGCAAACGCTGACGGTCACCTTGCCCACTACAGTAGTAATACCTTCAATCAGCTATTAACCCGCTTCCGGGTGAACAATACCTGCAACTGCACGCGAGGTACAGGGAGTAAAGTGAGTACTCCAACTCAATGAGTAATAAGAGTAAATTATAAATAAGCGGCAAGAAATCACGTAAGAGCACTGCATCATGCTATATAGGACAGTACGACCCTTTGATAAAACAGTAAAACCGTGAAAATCCTTTAGAAATATCTGGTTCAGTTGAAAACCTCTTTTGAAAATAGCCTCTTCCAATAATCAAGCATATGAATGCGATATCAGATAGTACAAGTCAGCACATAAATCAGCTCCTCGGGCACAGCACTCCACCAATAAATAACACCAGGGTATCTCGTAAACAGTGTAAGAAGTAGCGTGGATGCCAATGATATGAGAGTGCTAAATGTCATGACACGTAGTACAAACAGGAACCAATGCATGAATGCAATGCAATGCCCATGACCGTTGCGGCGTGCAGCCCAATCCGTTTGGGTATCCACGCTCACTGTGGGGGTTCAGACTCCGGAGGGGCTCCTATAGCCCAAGCGCAATATCAATATCACACCGCTGCGGCATGCAGCCCGATCCATCCTCAGTCCAAAAATGCACATATAACACTGTTGCGGTGTGCAGCCCAATCCATGCTCAGTCCAGAAATGCACATAAGCCACTAGGGCAATATTTAAATAACAGTTCTATGTTCCGAACGTTAAAAATATGTAGTTTAAGTTTTAAAACCTTAGAAGTATGACTGGACATTTCAAAACAGTGTTTAACTCAGGACTAAAATCATTTAACATGCCAAGTATCATGGAAACAGTGATAATAATCCCTAAAGGATTCAATTAGTTGGCACGAGGCCCAATCACGACAATTAATCCATTTCTATAAGGATATCAACTAAGCTTCAATCAATTAGGTAGTTATTTCATTAAGCGAGACGGAACAAGTCACAATCCCCAATGGTGCTCTACCCCACGTCCGTTATCCGGTGTGCAAGTCACCTCAATACAGCACTATGATGTGCAAACCCGTGGTTTCAAACACTCACGATATCATTTACAAGTATTACTCACCTCGAACCGGTGAAATCTCTATCCCATGATGCTTTTGCCCCTCAAATCGGCATCCACGCATGTCGAATCTAACCAAAATCAGAGTGAATACATTACAATATTCCAAGGGAACAATACCCAATCGAAAACAATCGAGAAATAGCAAAAATCTCGAAACTAGCAAAACCCGAGCCCCGGGCCCGCTTCTCAAAAAATTACAAAATTCACAGCACCGGATTCCTCGTCTCACCACGAGTCCATACATACCAAGAACTCCCAAATCCGAGCTCAAATGACCTACCAAATCCCACTTTGAAATACCAAAAACTCAAGCCCTAGCTTTACCCCTTTTTAATGAATTTTAACCAATTTTCATGTTAAATCTATCATAATCTCGTGTATTTAAGCCAAGGAACTTACCTCTAATCATTCCTCCTTGAATCCCTCTTCAAAATCGCCTCAAAGCTCTCAAAGCTCGCTCAAAAATGGTGGAAAATACATAACCCTCGCGGATGAAATATTATATTTCTGGCCAGCCATTACCGCACATGCGGTCAAAATATCGCATATGCGGCTCCCGCTTTTGCGGTAGACACGCCGCTTCCGCGGAAATTCTCTAAAGCACCATATACCGCTTCTGCGGTCAAAAAGTCGCACCTGCGACTCCGCTTCTGCGGGCAAAGCTCCGCTCCTGCGGAAGAAATCCCCTTAAGACCAATTTCGCTTCTGCGGCCTCTACTTCGCACCTGCGACCTCACCTCTGCGGTCTATATTCCGCAGAAGCGGAAATACCAGAAGCAGCAATATCTTCCCTATTTACAAGTTCAAAACTTCCCGTTAGCCAACCCAAATCACCCCGAGGCCCCCGGGACCTCAACCAAAAGCACCAACATATCCCAAAACATCATATGAACTTGTTCCAATCATCAAAACACATCAAACAACACTAAAACCATCAAATCACATCAGATTCAAGCCTAAGTTCTTCAAAAACTTCTGGAATGCACATTCGATCAAAAACCCGACCAAACGATGTCTGAATGACCTGAAAATTTGCACACATATCCAAAATCACCAAACGAAGCTATAGCAACTCTCAGAATCCCATTCCAACCCTCGGATCAAAATCTCACCTATCAACCGAATATCGCCAAAATACTAACTTCGCCAATTCAAGCTTAATTCTACACCGGACCTCCAAAATCAATTCCAATCACGCTCCTAAGTCACAAATCATCCCCCGAAACTAACTGAATCACCGAAAATCAAATCTAAGCCCTCTAACTCAATAGTCAACATTCGGTTGACTTTTCCACCTTAAGCTTTCCTTAAAGAGACTAAGTGCCTCATTTCTTATCAAAACTAATCCAAATCAACTCTCACACACCACATACCGATAATGAAATATTAAGAAGCAATAAATGGAAAAAAAATGGAGCAGTAATACATGAGACGACGGGTCGGGTCGGGTCGTCACATCCTCCCTAACTTAAACAATCGCTTGTCCTCGAGCGTACCTAGAGTTGTACTAGAAGCCAACCAATAGCTGAATGACCTTACCAAGCATACACCCGGGGTGATCCCACGTTACCCTATCTCACATAGGTCCAATAATACAACACAGCTAAAATTTCACAGTCCATCTACACCATAAACCGTAGGACCACATTGCACTTTCCGAAGTCATACTCAAAATCAGAACCTCGCGTCAATATTCAGAATAAACTTGAACCAGCTGTAATAAACCATACCTGCAACCTCAGGTGGGACCATATGATATACCACATAATCCAAACACTCGAAACGGTAAACTCTATTCACGGCAGTTGCCCACAATAACCAAATACTGATAGAAAACCTCTTATTAGCTAAAGTCTTATTCCATCACTTTCATATACTGCCAAAGATAAATAAAACACGCGATAAACTGTAACCATTCCTCAGGTCACCCATACATGAAGCCACTTCCTTGTTGACTAATACCACAACAGATTTCCGGGCCAAACCTCGATATTAACCCTCTAACAAGCTGAATCACATCTGTTCGCATTCATTAATGACTCCAACGATCACCTCGAATCCAACACACACTCTGGTGATATGACACCTCAACACAGGCCTAAGCCACAACTTGCATACTACACGCACCAATAAGAAACGATCTAAATATACTCAAATCCTAAAAATGACTCAAACGAAAGAGTTGTACCTCAAGTTCATCAATACCATTACAACACGAAGCGGAGACCCCGTCTCACATCATAGAAATATATAATACCTGAATCTACCCTGAAAGGTCATAACTCCACGTAGCCTCGCTACAATGCGCGATCCTATCCAAACATTATTACACATGAAGCACCTCAAGTCGCTATGCTCAAAATCAACAGCCACGCACAATTTTTGATGTCTGAAACCAAAGCAATTCTTTACACCCATGGTGGAACAAATAACATACGACACGCAACATAATAGATCATAACTAATACTCCATTTACCGAGCAACACTCAATTACTCTTCCCGCTCGACTTTCTCTAGTTAGAACCGCAACACATGTTCCCACATCCAACTAATCATAACGTCTCACAGCACAGAAAAAGCAACTCGTAGATCTCCCCAGATCACTAACAAGTTCAAGAACGATCGAATCAACCTATCCCTCAACAATACAACTCGGGGCCAACCAAGCCAACTCAAGCTAAACACGTATCCAATCAGCTTACCAACGAACTCATTACCAAGAAGCCTGAAGCTGCTCCTTCCACTACCATAACTCCTGCCGGAGCCGTACGATACGGTGCCCGGTACCAATCAATACCGAAATCCACAACCTCGCCTGGCGACATGCCCGGCCACAAAAAACACATCCGAAAAAGAGTCCCTCAATAATGGAAATGAATCAATGGTAGAACCTCTACACTGATATCCGCCACAAAGGCCCAATTAAGGAAAGAAATCCTTCCCAACCATCCGTTGGTCTTTGGAATACAAACCACCCTGTTAGAACATAATCCGATGCACTCCGCCACGCAACCTATGGCATTTTCCGACATAACCCATAGCACAATAGTCTGGAATAACCCAACACTAAGACAATCAGTCTACACCCCAACATCATATCCAAAATCTAATATATCAAGCAAAGAAAGATCCACTCGGGCTTTCAAATTCCAATAGCTGCTAACGGTACCAATACACACGATCCACAACCGCTACACAGTCTGAACCCGAGAACTCCCAGTATCCAACTCCATATAGCACACGAATCACTGTACCTGATCCCAAATTTCGCAGTATGAATACATATTACACCTCGAGTACCCAATCATTTTACGAAGATATCCTAAAATCCTCCTGTTCCATCAAACAAACTCAGATATCAGCAGTCAATTTAGCAAGAAAGTGTCGCAATACTACCGAAGTATCATCATTTTAATCACATTGCCCTTTCCTGAGGCGTATACTCTTGTCAAATCACTTTCAATTAGCAGTGCCATTTTCTTGATTACCTGAGGTTACTCGTTGCCTAAAAATTTTATGAACTTCTTTTCAGAACTGAACTGAAACCTCGCACACGCCAGTCTCGGTCCTTTACAACATACCGCATATACTATACCCTACAAGGGTAACATGAGAACTTTTATCTCCCTTCCGCGCTGTATACATCGACGCACTCAACTAGTCAAGAACTTTCATTAATCCCATTTAGAAGAAAAATCATTACACACTCCATGCTTTGCATACCCATAGAAAATATACTCATCTTCAAACCACGGTAAAACCCAACAAGAACATCTCTACCAATTCCATTTGTACAAGCTAAACTGTCAGGACTGAATCCTTCTAACTAGGCCAAGCTAAACAAGTTGTCAGAACTCAAGAGCTTTGCTGCAAAATACCTGTACGAACTCATTGCCTCGAACACACACAAAGAATTAATCATACCTTTACCATTCTGGTTCGGTCTACTATCAAGCTACTTCATTTATCTAGGTTTCCTTCTGATTCATTTCCAACTTGATATTCCCTCTTGTTGTAGCACCACAGTTCCTCAACTCAGGCTCACTACACGAGACCCAAGCACAAGACCACACTATCTAAGACCCATAGGCCACTGAATACTCTCTCAACTGATCCCAGAAATACCACATTCCAAGATACCTTACCCTGAAGAGCTTTCTGCGACTCTGAATTAGTTACCATTACTTTCCAGATACCGATACATAGGATCCTATAAGCAACATAAAAATACCACAAGTCTTGACCTTCCCCAATAAAAACACAATCTCTAAACAATACACAACCTTAAGAAACCTGGTTATCTCATGTAAATCTTGAACACGTTAAAACCATTCTCGAGAGTCATTCACTCTTATTCAAACTGCAAATTACCTGACTTAACGAACAGAACCACTCTTGCCTTATTAGCACTCTGACACCGCAGAACATGATCTCATACCAATACAAACAACCATCTTCCTTCTCTATACACTGAGCATTCTTTGTCAACCACCTCTCAAGACATCCTAGTATTTTCTCACATATACGAAAGCACCATATAACCTTTGTCAAAATTTTGCTTCGCTCGTGCCATCCTCGGCTCATATTTTGCAACCATGACTGAACCGCCAACATACCTCGAAACGGAACCAACATAGCACATAACCGTGCGATCAGCTAATCAATAGCAACCTCCCCAACTTGGCTCGAAGCCATACATCAAGACATACTCAACAACTCATAACACTTTTACTCTAATGATGCCACAATACCATAGTGAGATTAAACTCAAATCATTTACAAGTTTGTGAAAACACAGATCATCTAGCACTGAAATCCTCTGCAAACCTCGCATTCATCCCCACATCAGTTGAATCAACTCTCTTAAGTGACCCGAATTTTTTAAATTACAATATGTACCTTTCAATTACACATGGGATCTTCTAACGGACACATAAGGATCATACCCCTCAAGAACACTCCGCAGGAGATAACCTACCTGCTTCGCCTCAATTTAGTATATCAGCACACCTTCCACCGTCATACACATAACATAGTCATTTAGTCTTCATGAGTCTGAACTCATACCGCCACATGTACTACACTTTACTTTCCAACTAGGAGATACGAAAATGTTCTCTACGCGCCTATAACTCAGGGCTACACAACAAATCATATTAGGAAACGAACACTTAACAGTTCATCTATTATCCCGCAGACCTCTACTTCACTACCAAGTCATATAGATACATCTCACAGCACTAACATACTCATCACATGGATATCCAACCGCCCTTCTGGCTAATAAGGATAATACTGAACATATAAGTTCAAAACACTTGCTCACACGATCAGCACCTTAGTGCTCAAGCCATAGGCAAGATCTGGCCTCAAGCCCTCCAGACTGGCCCAATATCAAACTCATGGAGATCACATCTCGCCCCTTGATCGGGGAAACACAAGCCATCAAGGCACATACAATACTGAGCGCCCACGTGCGCACACAGACGTGTGGAAGGAATTTCAAGAGTTATATCTCAAGCTGAATCAAGTACGCACGATAAGAATTCCAAGAAAGTGAAGTTTTCCTAAAGGTTTTGCATCCTCTCGAGGATAAATACAGACGTCTCCGTACTGATCCGCGAGACTCTACTACACCTGCTCATGACTCTTGAGTAGTAATCTAGGCTCTGATACCAACTTGTCACGACCCAATTTCTAACCCGGTCGTGATTGCACCTCTCGTGAAGACAAGGCTAGCCAACAAAACAACGACTCCCCTTTCAAAATTATTAAACATAAATGAATAGATAAATACAACTTAATGACAATAAAAATCGATATCTGCAACCCAACACAATCCGACCGAGGTGTCACAAGTCACGAGCATCAAAAGAAGATTGAACACAACTACTGGGCTAATAATAATATACAAAATAAAATCTGGAATCAAAAGATGAAGTCCGGTGCCGCGAACGCTAGCGATCACCATGCCCACTACCGTAGTAATACCTTCAATCAGCTACTAACCCGCTTCCGGGTGAACAATACCTGCAACTGCACGCGAGGTACAGGGAGTAAAGTGAGTACTCCAACTCAATAAGTAATAAGAGTAAATAATAACTGAGCGGCAAGAAATCGCGTAAGAGCACTCCATCATGTTATATAGGACAGTACGACCCTTTGAGAAAACAGTAAAACCGTGAAAATCCTTTAGAAATATCTGGTTCAGTTAAAAACCTCTTTTGAAAATATCCTCTTCCAACAATCAAGTATATGAATGCGATATCATATAGTGCAAGTCACCACATAAGTCAGCCCCTCGGGCACAGCACTCCACCAACAAATAACACCAGTGTATCTGGTAAACAGTGTAAGAAGTAGCATGGATGCCAATGATATGAGAGTGCTAAATGTCATGACACATAGTACAAATAGGAACCAATGCATGAATGCAATACAAAGCACATGACCGCTGCGGTGCGCAGCCCGATCCATTTAGGTACCCGCGCTCACTGTGGGGGTTCAGACTCCGGAGGGGCTCCTACAACCCAAGCTCAATATCAGTATCACACTACTGCGGCGCGCAGCCCGATCCATCCTCATTCCAGAAATGCACATATAACACTGCTGCAGTGCGCAGCCCGATCCATGCTCAGTCCAGAAATGCACATAAGCCACTAGGGCAATATTCAAATAACATTTCTCAGTTCCGAATGTTAAAAATATGTAGTTTAAGTTTTAAAACCTTAGAAGTATGACTGGAAATTTCAAAACAGTGTTTAAATCAGGACTAAAATCATTTAACATGCCAAGTATCATGGAAACGGTGATAATAATCCCTAAAGAATTCAATCAGTTGGCATGAGGCCCAATCACGACAATTAATCCATTTCTATAACGATATAAACTAAGCTTCAATCAATTAGGTAGTTATTTCATTAAGCGTGATGGAACAAGTCCCAATCCCCAACGGTGCTCTATCCCACGCCCGTTATCCGGCATGCAAGTCACTCAATACAGCACTATGATGTGCAAACCCGAGGTTTCAAACCCTCAAGATATCATTTACAAGTATTACTCACATTGAACTGCTGAAATCTCAAGCCCGCGATGCCTTTGCCCCTTAAATCGGCCTCCACTCGCGTCGAATATAACCAAAATCAGAGTGAATACATTACAATAAACAATACCCAATCGAAAATAATCGAGAAATAGCAAAAATCTCGAAACTAGCAAAACCCGATCCCCGGGCCTGCTTCTCAAAAAATTACAAAATTCACATCACCGGATTCCTCGTCTCGCCACAAGTCCATACATACCAAGAACTCCCAAATCCGAGCTCAAATGACCTACCAAATCTCACTTTGAAATATCAAAAACTCAAGCCCTAGCTTTACCCCTTTTTAATGAATTTTAATCAATTTCCATGTTAAATCTATCATAATCTCGTGTATTTAAGCCAAGGAACTTACGTCTAATCATTCCTCCTTGAATCCTTCTTCAAAATCTCCTCAAAGCTCGCTCAAAAATGGTGGAAAATACATAACACTCGCAGATGAAATATTATAAATCTGGCCAGCCATTACCGCACCTGCGGTCAAAATATCGCATATGCGGCTCCCGCTTTTGCGGTAGACACGCCGCTTCCGCGGAAATTCTCTAAAGCCCCATATACCGCTTCTCCGGTCAAAAAGTCACACATGCGACTCCGCTTCTGCGGGCAAAGCTCTGCTCCTGCGGAAGAAATCCCCCTAAGACCAATTTTGCTTCTGCGGCCTCTACTTCGCACCTGCAACCTCGCTTATGTGGTCTATATTCCGCAGAAGCGGAAATACCAGAAGCAGCAATATCTTCTCTTTACACAAGTTCAAAACTTCCCGTTAGCCAACCGAAATCACCCCGAGGCCCCCGGGACCTAAACCAAAAGCACAAACATATCCCAAAATATCATACGAACTTGTTCCAATCATCAAAACACATCAACAACGCTAAAACCATCAAATCACATCGGATTCAAGCCTAAGTTCTTCAAAAACTTTCGGAATGCACATTCGATCAAAAACCCGACCAAACGATGTCCGAATGACCTGAAAATTTGCACACAGATCCAATATCACCCATTGAAGTTACAGCAACTCTTGGAATCTCATTCCAACCCTCGGATCAAAATCTCACCTATCAACCGGATTTCGCCAAAATACTAACTTCGTCAATTCAAGCCTAATTCTACACCGGACCTCCAAAATCAATTCCGATCACGCTCCTAAGTCACAAATCATCCTCCGAAACTAACCAAATTACCGAAAATTACATCCGAGCCCTCTAAATTAATAGTCAATATTCGGTTGACTTTTTCACCTTAAGCTTTCCTTAAAGAGACTAAGTGCATCATTTCTTATCAAAACCAATCCAAATCAACTCTCACACAACACATACCGATAATAAAATATTAAGAAGCAATAAACGGAAAAAAAATGGAGAAGTAACACATGAGACGACGGGTTGGATCATCACACATACTATCTTTTAAGTTATAGTATATTATGTAGATTATTTCGAATACGTTAACCAAAGAGTTCTCAAACGTTTCCACATTACCAAATGACATTATGAGTCATTTATTAGGGGTGGGTTTGCTGCCACGTTGGGGATGGGGTTAGTCTTATCCAAATTTATCCACTTAATTTCTTAATTAATTTATTAATCTCCTATTAATTAATAATTACCCAATTATTCACATATTTAGGATTTATTTCAAATTATTTAAAATACTACTCACTTTTAATACATTTTATACACCTTACTATTATGGGTATGTGGTATCTTGTATGGTACTAGTCCATAAATACGGGTATTATAGCTTAGACTGTATTTTACGCAAAATGTCAAATTTTGACGAAATTCATTTTCTTTGATTCGCTCACCCTCTCACCTTTCACAAATTTACTTATCACTCGTTTGAAATAGTACAATAATTATAATCTCTCAATAATCTCATTCCCTTTACATCGATTAACTTACGACGAAACTTTATCATACAAAAATACAGGATGTTACAATGTAGGTCGCTTATAGGGTGGTTCGATGTTGGGAAAACTACGTTAGTAGGACCAGAATTGTCAACAGACAATCGAGAAAATTAAGCTTATACAGGAAAGACTATTAGCATCTCAAAGTCGTTAGAAGTCTTATGTGGATAATCGAAGGCGAGACTTGGAGTTTCAGGTTGACGACTGGGTATTCCTAAAGGTATCACCGACTAAAGGTGTTATGAGGATCGGAAAGAAAGAATAACTTGGCCCTCTGTACTTGGGCCACATAGGATCATATGCAAGGTAGGTAGGTAGCATATGAGTTAGACTTGCCTTCGGACTTGGAGTCTATACATCCAGTCTTTCATGTGTCTATGATTCGTAAATATATTGGAGATCCTTTCAGAATTGTGTCAGTTGATGGCGTTCATGTCACAAAGCATCTATCATATGAAGAAACTCCCATTGCTATATTAGACGGGCAGGTTCGGAGATTGAGAACTAAAGACATAGCTTCGATAAAAGTACTTTGAAGAAATAACAATATGGAAGAAATGACTTGGGAGGCCAGACATGAAGTCTAGATATCCCTACTTATTTCCTCCTCCAAAGATGGGTCCGACTGAGACATCATAACCTTAAGATACGTGTATGGATTCTTGTGTTAGTTATAGTCATTGGTCGTGTGAGGCCATTATTGTTATTGATGATTGTGGTCCTATGTGGCGTTGAATTATTGAGTTCTACAGGATGTGTTGGTAGCAGTGTTGTTACAAAGGCGACTCTGCCAAAGTTATATAGATCCCAAGGAGTTAAACATTCGAGGGCGAATGTTTCTAAGGGGGGAAAGATGTTATATCTCACGTTTTCGTACGTTAAAGTTTCATCTTCAGTTAATCGATGCAGACACGGGGATGAGGTTATCTTGAGGTTAACGTATTTATGTTATTTATAACAAGCGATAAATACGTGCTATGAAGGATAAAGGGTACACGAATTAAAGAAAATGAGTTTTGTTGAAGGTTGTCGATTTGGGATAAAATACGGTCTGAGCTATAATATCCGATATATGGACTAGTACCATACAAGGTACCATATGACCATGATCGTATGATGTATAAAGTATATTAAAAATGAGTAGTATTTTGTGTAATTTGAGATATTTCTTAAATATGTGGATAATTGGTTAATTACTGGATAACAGAATATTACCTAATTAATTAATAAGTTAGTGGATTGTTACATCACGTGAGTTTAACAACATTGACAACGTTATATACATTTGATATGGTATTTTAAATGGAATATATTTGTAAAAAGTATAAAAAATATGATTTTATATAGTTATTAATATTACTACTTTCATATATGCTTTAAATTATAAAAATATTATGAGATTTTCTTTATTGTAAAGAGAGAAATTATTTTCTCACAAGAAAAGAAGGTTATCTTTTTACTATTCTAAGAATTAAGTGTACGAAAATTTGTACTCTTTATATGAGATTAGAAAAATCAAAAGTTGAGAAAATATGTGCATTTTTTCACATGGATGTTTTAAGACAAAATATATAAACGGCCCCTTTATGTTGTCCTCAACGACCAGATAAATACCTCAACTGACCCAATTATCAATTAAACACTCCAAGTGACTGCTAAGTGTATCAAATAAATACTCAAGTGCAGCAAACCACATGTGTGAATTACACTTGCCAATAATGTATTAAAATGAACCAATTAAAATATGACACGTGTAATTTATCATAATTAAAACAAAAATAATCATCTGACCCCTTCCCCACACCCGACGAGTTCTAGTCCAGCAGTAATGGAGTCTCACCGGACTGACCAAAAAATTGAATTGATAGACAGCTCCTATAATACCAAATTTGTTTGGTGGATATATAGATGCTCATTATCATAACAACTACATATACATTAGAGCCCGTGAATGTCAGAGATTTAAAGAACTAAAGCAGCAGCAAATTAGCTACAACTACAGATCCGACGATAGTGACTCTATTCAAGGAAGCATAATTACGAGACTGGGTAGGAGAACTTCCGGGAGCAGTGGAGATGAATGGAGGAGAAGCACCGGAAGAAAGCGATGATACCAGAGTATCGACAGTTGGTGGAGCTGGTGGAGATAGATTGAAGATTTGTCTTTGGTATGCTTTTTTATATGTGATGGAGGTAGCTAAAGTAGTGGTCGAGGACAGGAGGAGGTGGGAGGAGTTCTTATGGTGGTGGCAATAACAATGGTAAAAAATGGTAGCGGGAGTTTGAGGTTGAAAGGAGACAGAAGCACAAAATTTGAAGTACCAATTTTTCCTGTATTTGCTTGCTATTTGGGCTGCCATGGAAATTGTTTGAAAGTGAAAATTTTGGAGGAGGAGAACGATGAAATGAAAGTAAGTGGGGACCACATGAAGTAATTTTTTTTTAAAAAAAGGTTGATTTTAAGGGTTTCACGTGCTCATATGTGATTATAAAGCACACACTTGGCCATGTCAGTATGAGGTGTTCATAAGGTCTTACTTCAGTCTAAAATAAAGTGTGTAATTGATAATTGGGTCAATTGAGGCATTTATCTGGTCGTTGAGGACAACATAAAGGGGTTGTTTATATATTTCGCCATGTTTTAATGAAATAATAGTGTATGTATTGATTTTATATGGTACCACATGACCATAATAGTAAGGTGTATAAAGTATGTTAAAAATGAATAGTATTTTAAGTAATATGAGATAATTCTTAATTATACGGGTAATTGGTAATTATCTGGATAAGAACATCACGTGGCAGATCTTTCCTTAAAAAAATTGTGACTCATGCATTTATTAACATAGGTGGCATGATCAAAACGGAACTTTGATGTCTGGGAGAAGTTTGCTGTAAGAAATTACTTTAGTCATGAACTTATAATTGTGCCGACTTAAGTTACCATCTCCAACTTTAGCTTTTCCATCCTCACCATTCAAAATATTTCTAAGGAATTGAATAAATTCAAATCTGACTACATTATTGTTTTAAGAGCTTAACTAGTCTATCTTTCAGTCTCTAAAATTTTAGTAGCCTAGAAGGCACCATATACATTTGTGCACAGCCTGGTGAAATGAATCTCTCTCGTAATCCATTCAGAAGTATCCTATGTGGACCAGGGTATGGATGGCAGATGTGCGTGTAAGGTTTGCATTTTCCAAACAGATTTTGTTTAGAATATGGGGTGGACTAGGTTAGATGTTTATGAAAGGAATTTACTGGTCGTAGTCATAAAAGAGTGAATTGAGGTATGTTAAGATTATCTCTTCTTTCTTTTGGTGTGATCCAAGTAACGATATGTAAACGTAATGCTATTCTATAAGTGTTTCTACTCTTAGCTATTGAGGATGTCTATGTTATTCATTCCTGAAAAATGATATTCAAGTATGTCTGAGTATATCTCTAAGTCCCACTTGAGGTATATGATAGAGATGTTAATGTTTATAACATAGTGATACACGCATATTCATGCATATTCATTTACCACCGAGCTACAGCCGGTCAGGCAGTTACTATCGGTTGGGCAGTTATGTATCATTATTTACCACCGATTGGGCAGTCATGTATTTACACCGAGCTACGGCCGGTGGGTAGTCATGCATTTATCATCGCGCTACGGCCGGTCGGGCAGTTACCACTGATCAATTGTGCAGTCATGCATCATACAATAT
>MU783938.1:15030-31325 GCA_026770625.1 Nicotiana glauca | reverse complement strand
AAATATATATATATATATATATATATATATATATATATATATATATATATATATATATATATATATATATATATATAAATAAAAAATTATGCATATACGGTGGCACTTCAGAGATTCAGGTTGATTCTTATATGTCTTTAATTAATGTTGACTTATTGTTATGTTTCAGTTCTGCTTTACATACTCAGTACATTATTTGTACTGACGTCCTTTTGTTGGGGACGCTGCATTCATGCCTATAGGTATAAATAATGAGTTTGACGAACCCTAATAGTAGACAAGATTGGCATTCAGCAAAGGATCGGTAAGACCCACCTCATTCGGAGTGCATCCGAGTCTATGAGTCATCGTGTCAGAGTTTTGCTAAAGACTTATGGGTAGGCTGGTACCTTGTCCCATTTGATGTCAAATAATCGTAGAGGTTTACCGACATAGGTTCATTTTGTACATATGTCAGAGGCCTTCACGGCCCATATGTATTCATGTTTTAAGAAAAATAATTTAGTGATACAGTAGTTTTTTCCCACTTACAGTTGTACATTAGCAGTTGTGACTAGGGGTGTTAAAAGAAAACCCGAAAAACCGAACCAAACCGAAAACCAAACCAAACCGACCAAAAAAACCGATACTTTTTGGTTTGGTTTGTTTTGGTTTTGAATTTTAAAAACCGATCAAATTTGGTTTGGTTTTGGTTTTAATCAGAAAAAACCGAATCAAACCGACTATAAGAGTAACTGTGTGTATGTATATATGTATATATATATATATATATATATGTACGTATATTTTTATATAAAGTTTCAAAAATTTACTAGTAAATGTTAATAGTTTGCACTTTTTGTATAGTTTTTTACCTTTATATTCTAATTTAATTGATAGTTTTCTTTTGTTAAGTGTAAGATTCATTCATGTTAAAAATAATATATTTTTAATTGAGTCCTTAAATTATTCATCACTATTTGATTCACTTATCATCAATATATCTTGGTAAATAATAGATTCCTTAAAGGGCAATTGATTTGATAGTGTTAAGTTGAAAATATAGTCTCCGAAATATGTGTTTGGTAGTGTATGTCTTATATTTAAGAAAAAACCGACAAATAATCGAAAAAACCGAAAAATCGACATAAATCGAATCGAGAAAAAACCGACTTAATTGGTTTGGTTTGGTTCTAATATTTAAAAAACCGACTTACTTGGTTTGGTTTTTTTTTTGGGAAAAACCGATCCAAACCGAACCATGAACACCCCTAGTTGTGACCATGTGGACCTATGATAGTTACAAAAGGAATGAGTTCAGCTAACTCAATCTATGTATGTTCTAGTTTTGGTCGAACGATCATGAGTTACAGAGTGGTTCACTCGGACCAGTACAACACCGGGTACCAGCCACGCCTCCCCAGGTTTGGGCCGTGACATAAATAAAGATTAAAATTCCCCATCCCCACCCCCACGTGGCAGCAAGCCACTTCTTAATCAAATTACTCTTAGTCATTTTTGGTTAGGTGGCAAAGTAATGTGTTAAGTACAAGACACTTCATTCTCATATTTGGAATACAAAGACTTGTAAAAGTAATGTGTTAAGTACACAACACTTCATTTCTCATATTCTGAATACAAAGGCACTACAATCAGACGTTAGAAATTCATACAAGTTCTCAACAAAATTTCTTGCCACCAAACAATTCCAACGAGAATTGTTAGCACCTTAGCAACGTAAAATTTTACGATGCTAAAGGAGTACGGTGTAAACTTTTCCAAGAATATCATACGGATTTTTTCATACTCCAGGTATGTTAAGGCTATCATTTCTTTCTTTTTGGCATGATCCAAATAATATAAAAAGAAACGAGCAAACGCACAGCTTTCATAAATGACTCTATTCATAGAAATACCAGGGGTCTCTATGTTCTTGATTCCTCATGTGACATATTATTATATCTTCTATTCATGAGTCTCAGAATAATACGCAGTTGATAAAGTTTATCCGAAAGGAATATTGAGATTATTAACATATTTTTATGCATTTCATTCATTTAAACATGTACATTAACCATGACTAGATGGCGTTATATATATATATATATATATAGGAAAAAGTTACGGCGTTATATACGTACCACCACCTGATCAGTTGGTATATGTTGATCATTTTGCCTACAGTGGTCGAGACGATATGATGGAATGCCCTCAAAGACCTGATGATGTTATTTACACCTATACCTATGCATGACACGACATTTACACGTACGTGCATGATATTATAATTGTTTCAGGATTTGCAAAGTTATTTAGACTCACAGGCGGAATGCCCTATTCCATGTTTCATCTATATCTCTTATATACTGATTTTCATGCCTTACATATTCCATACATTATTTGTACCGACGCCCTATTTTTCGGGGCCTGCATTTCATGGCCGCAGGTGTAGTAGGCAAGCTGAAGGTACCCCCCCCCCCCTTTTTAGGATTCTTGATCACCAAGAGTTGGCATGCTCCACTTGATTTGGAGCTGCTTTTGATTTTGGTACGATATGCTTGTATACATATATGGGTATGATGTGGCCCAATCCTGTCCTTGTACAGTTGTATTTTCTATTAGAGATATATAGATAATTATCTATAGTTAGATATTGTGTGGCATTGTCGGCTTCCAATTGTGGGTACATTGGTGTCTATAGCAGCCTTGCCGGTTCATCCACTGTATTCCGCATGTATATGTACATATGTCTTTTGGATAGGTTTCCCTCACATATGTTATTCATGTTTATATCTTAGATGCATGCTTAAGGATGTTCGACAGGTAGGACTAGGGTGTCACGACCCAAAATCCGCTAAGCGTCGTGGTGGCGCCGGACACCTCTGTTAGGCAAGCCAACTAAATTATCCATTAAATTCTCTTTTAATACCATTGAAAATCTAGAATTTTTCCTTACATCTTTTATAATTAAAATAATCTCTACTTCAATTCAAATTAAATAATAACTACTAGTACACACCTTTCAAAGACCATCCTAGAACCTGGTGTCACAAGTGCATGAGCATCTATTGATAGGAAAAATAAAATGCAACATCTGTCCGAAATACAGTGGACAGGGAATAAATATAAAAATATTGAAAGGAACTACACTAGCTGCGGGTCGCCTCGAACAATGCAGTTCACCTAATCCCAGAATCATCCGCGCTGCTATGCCCAGTAGGCTGCTAGGAATACATATACTTGTGCAATAAAAATGCACAGAAGTATAGTATGAGTACGTAAACATCGTGTACTAAATGAGTATCCCGCCTAATCTCGAAGAAGTAGAGACGAGACGGTCAACTTCGACACTTACTAGAGGTCGATTATCAATATCCTAGAAATATGAGGAAAGATCGTGGATTTATATAGAAGTTCTAATTCGCGAAGCCAGAAAACATGTGAACGCCTTCAACAATTAATCAAGGGCTTCCAAGGTTTATTCTTTATTATCTTATCAATTTATATCAAACCACGAAGCCAAATTTCACATTTAAAATTCCCAAACGAAAAATAACATGTGCAAATCACACCGAGACGACGACCCGATCCAACAGGAATGTAAAGTGTGCACTGCCGAGGGTCGAACGGCCCAAACTATAGATGCATCTATTTAATCTGCCGAGGCATTCGGCCTGTTCCATAAATAAATACATACCCTGCTAGCGAATCATGCATGCGATGCAGGTACACATAAAATACATGCTCAAGTAGCCATTTAAGAATTTATCGGAGGTATTTATCCAAATAAGACAATTTCTCCTTTTAAAAATTCCAGAAAAAATGATGTTTAATCTCTTTTAAAATTCCTTTAACAATCCAAAGTGATTTAAACAATTCAAGCTATCAATGGGTAAATAATCCAAGTATAACATGCTTATGGGTCTTAATTACCCGGACACTAGCATAATAGTATCTACGCACGGACTCTCGTCACCTCGTGCATACGTAGCCCCCACAAATAGGAGCACATAATCAATTATTACACCTATGGGGACATTTCCCTCTTACAAGGTTAGAAATGAGACTCACCTCGCTCCGAAGATTCATAAACGGCCTCCAAGCCTTCCCGACGACTCGAATCGTTGCCAAATATTCCGAAACTAGCCAAATAACGGCAAACTAATGAGAATATACTCGAATACTTGTTAACAATTCAAATTATACAAATCTCCAACTCCGCTTAGTGAAATGACCAAAATGTCCTCGGACCCACGTGCCCGGATTCTGAAATTTCTCGAAGATATACACTACCCATAGCTTCACTAGCTCAAATATATAATTTACTCCTAATTTCATGCTCAAATTCGTGGTAAAATCCAATTTATCAAGTTTTTAGGTTTTCTCCCAAAAATCCCAATTTTTCCCACAATTTTCATGCCTAATTCCATGATATAATCTTATATTTAACTTGGAAATGAGTAGGGGTAACTTACCTTAACATAGATGACGAAATACCCCTTTGAAGCTCTCCAAAAATCGCCCCAAGCCATGTGAAAATGAGAGAAATGAACTCAAATCACGATTTAAAACAACCTTTCTGCCTCCAGGTATTTTCGCACATGCGGTCCATCGACCGCTTCTGCGGTTCCACAGGTGCGGTCCAAATGCTGCTTTTGTGGTTCCCCTGGACCACCTCCCTTTTCTCTTCTGCGACGCACCTTCCGCAGATACGGTCCCACTTCTGCGGAACTTTGACTGCATCTGCGGTCCTCTCCATAATGCCCTCTTCCGCTTCTGCGACTTCTTTTCCGTAGATGCGGTCCCGCTTCTGCGGAACCTTGACCGCATCTGCGGTCCCAGCCTAACCGTCCCAAACCGCTTCTGTGATAAGCCCACCGCTTCTGCGAGGCCGCTTCTACGGTCTCATTTCCGCAGAAGCGGAAATACCAGCAACCAACAAACTCCAGCCTTCCCAAAATTCCATTTTCGATCTGTTAACCACACGGAAACCACCCGAGGCCCCCGGGACCTCAACCAAACCTACCAACCAATCCCAAATCGCGTTATGGACTTGTTCGAGGCCTCAAATCATATCAAACAATGGTAAAACCATGAATTACACCCCGATTCAAGCTTTATTAACTTTGAACTTTCCAACTTCTACTTCTGATGTTTAAACCTATCAACTCACGTCCGATTGACCTCAAATTTTGCACACAAGTCATATTTGACATTATGGACCTACTCCAGCTTTCATAATCCTATTCCGACCCCAATATCAAAAAGTCCACTTCTGGTCAAACTTCTCAAAAACTTTCAAATTTCTATCTTTAGCCAAATGGCTTTAAAATGACCTACGGACCTCCGAATTCACTTTCGATCGCGCTCCCAACTCCAGAATCACCATACGGAGCTATTCCCAATCTCAAAATTCCAAACGGACATTGATAACACTGAAATGCACTTCAAACCAAACTTATGAAATTTTTTCTGAAATGCCAACTTCTACAATAGGCGCCAAAAATGCTCCCGGGTCATCCAAAACCCGATCTGGGCATACGCCCAAGTCTGAAATCATCATACGAACCTGCTGAAACCTTCAGATCTTGATTCCGAGGTTGTTTACTCAAAATTCCAATCTTAGCCATTTTCTCCAACTTAAGGCTTCTAAAATGAGAATTTTCATTTAAATTTAACTCTGATCTTCCTGAATTTCAATTCTGACCACGTGTACAAGTCACAATACCTGAAATGAAGCTGCTCATGGCCTCAGACTGTTGAACGACGCGCTAGGGCTCAAAATGACTGGTCGGGTCATTACATTCTCTCCCACTTAAACATGCTTTCATCGTCAAACGTGCTGAGAACTATGCTGATGTAGCCTGAACTCACTGTTTAGCTTCTCGTGCACCTTCCCGTGCTACCACAACTTAGTTGGGCACATTAGCTCGATAAATTCTGAAGATATTCCCTTTTTATTCAACAAATAAGCCTTAGAGCCCATTTCCAACATCCGGAATTTCCATGTCAGGCCTGTTTCCAACATACGATCACCATATCAATCACTACACGATGTATTCAGACACGACTGCATAACTTTGTTGAATTCACACTTTGCATCACTTACTCATAAGACCACAATAACCCTTCTGGTCGAATTAATCGAAATTCCACGGATCCGATGCTCCCATTGCATCTCATGACCTACATGAATGAGTCTTGCTCTAACCTTTACGACACCGACACGATGGAAGAGAGGTGCCTAAATTCATAACCAACTGTTGAATCAACCAATCATTGGGTCTATACCCCTGATATGAGTCATTGCCTCTTTTTGATCCATCTAATGGTCTTAGCTCCTTAATTCACTTCATATAATCCAATTGCATTGGTCCTAAATCCAATAATTTCGTCTCACCCAGTACGAACTGCTCGGGCAATAAGCCACCTCGGACACAATCAAAAGTCCCATATGATGCTACCATGAGCCAATAGGCTACCAATTAGAACGTGATACAGAAGGAAACAAACTCTGAAAAAGAGATCTAATTACCCCGCTCGCGAATCATACATGCAACGCGGGTACATGCTAAACGGACACCCCGCTCGCGAATCATACATGCGACGCGGGCTCACAGCTAGAACGAGCTCTCCTCGGAAAATGCGAATCAGAACACATAAATGCAAATAGGGGAACTGTACTAAACATCACACTATTGTGGCGTGCAACCAAATCCAAATAACATACCCATGGCGGCGTGCCACCCAATCCAAATAACATACCCATGGCGGCGTGCCACCCGATTCAGATAACATACCCATGGCGGCGTGCCAACCGATCCACACATAGAACTCACAAAAGGAGATATACATCGGGCCAAGCTGCCCATAACAACAAGATACCGAATTTGGTCACAAGCACGCTAAGTGCATAATACCATCCTTGAGGGAACATACAACTCCATAAGCTATGAAACTCAAGCACAACTGAGGTACGATATATAATCTGAATCTCAAGAGCCATTTTGCTCATAATACGACATTCCCACGCGGATCCTCAACACATACACAATTTCTCAGGCTATCTCACAACTCACTCGGCGCAATGTATCACTACATGAAATATCTGACAACGAGATAACACCCTGACTACTCCCTAAGGAGCGCGTTACTTAAATGAACATAACTGGCCTGATATAAAGCATTGTTCACATATAAATCAATCCATTGATCTCAAGCCGATTTCTGGTTGCACCAACTTGGCTAATAACTTTTCAATGGTCCATAGTAACTCTCTTTCCCTCATAACACATAAGAACAACCATCATTACCAAAGCAGTCTCCTCAGTTCATAACCCGATAACCAAAGTGCCCTCCAGGCATAAATTCTCAAAGTAATGATATTACCCAAATTCCTCATACTTGATTTAAATCTTTAGTCAAACAAGTGGCTAAATGCCACACTGGTACAATCTTCCCGTGGAACACGTTCCCACAATCTTCCGAAATAAATGACGGGTCCTCACATCTAAACCATCGGCCACACTAATGCTGAAGAGAGGTCAAGAATCCTTAACCAAGATGCAAAGCCTCTTTCACAACACATCGATCTCAGGTGACGCTGAAGACAATACCAATTTACTTTAATCATTCAATCCTTTCCTTGCTCATCCGAGCCCGTGACATCCTTGTCAACACTGAACTACAAACTTGACCCTCACTTCAAATTTCCATACCTCTTACCGCACCCAATGTGCCAATATACGTTAGAACACGATTTTCATCATAACTCCGAAATCATTAATATTTTAACACTTCATCATATATGAACTTTTCGCTTAACTCACTTCAGGAGATTCATAAAAACACACAGGTAAATTCCCATAATCGTAGGATATGCAAATCTCCAATTAGTGGCCCAAGCCCCCATATTCCTTCCGAAATCCGTTTCCAATTAACAAGCCATAACATAAGAACGCTTCTGAATAACATCAATTATGGCGGCCGACAAACCTCACACGTACCGCCACAAATCATACGCATAACTTGATCACGCTGAATGAACTATAACTGACCCCAATATGCCAATTCAACTATGTCTAATCAATCTACCTCCTTCCAGTTTATCCTTGATTGCCTTGGAAATAATACCAACTCAATTCAACGCATAACATATTCCATCTGCGCTTATCCCAAGTGACCTTGAACCACGAGACCCTGCTGCCTCAAATCCCACGAACCATTTCGTACCTCCCTATTGCTACATCGCAAGACAACATCATAGAACATTCTGCGCCTCTTCTCACAGGCCACTACCAAGCTTGGTTCTTGACTGTACATGTAGGCTCGAAACCATTAGGCACCACACTTTACCTCTTTGAATCCGCTAAGGCCATTGCTGAGAGCCGCTCGCTCTGACTTGGCCCGAATATAATCAACTCCATGATTCTCAACGGAGGACCCAATAGAATCACTCCTCAAGTATGAACATGGGCCAATAAGGCCAACGATAGCACACCTTTAATAATTCATTTGCTCAAATTACCACTTATGTTCCTTTCCCGTAGCTAAAATAACCCATCAATATGCTAATCACCAGAAACTTTGCAAGTAGTTAACCATGCAACCCACTCATAGACGGTGGGACTCTCCCACTTAGCTCGAAGCCACTATTACAAAACTCTGGAGTTCACCAGGATTCTTAATCTCTTATTGACATAACCTTGCGCAATCAATCGCCAGCATTCTCGATATCTTACCGTAGAAACCCAATTTGATACTCTAAATCATTAACAACATTCACACAACAATTCCCTTTGCTGCATAACCAGTAGAACTCTTCGCAGAAGCCTCGCCAACCATGCGACTGCTAACCTGCTCACAAGAATACCCCACCTGTAGAAATCACTCCCCGGCATCTTCCAACGCTGCTGCATGGGGTACAATTACTACGACATCAACAACCCATCCTGAGTCCGAGCTCCCTCTCCAGCTGCACAAGTCCATTCACCCCTTGCGGACATCCATTAAATGTGCGACAATATCCTTCCACTTCAAAGTCATGCTACATCTTTCTTCATTTAAGCGGCTCCTTCCCGTTATATTAAATCTCCGACCGCACAAGAATCCCTACTTCAAATTAGATCCGTAGATGCCAATAACCAAGCACTAATATTCTTAAGTCATTCCAGACTCCCGTAAGGTGAATAGTTTTCCCCTTACCAAGCCCCTACGCAGCTCCGCTGCTCTCCCACTTTGGGCAAACTCACTTCTTTAATCAACTGCTCGGCCTACACTTCCTAAGTCTAGCCATTTAGAAGTTTAAAATTCCGCCTGACACTTCCTATATGTCCTTCTCACCTTTTGTTGCTCAGTCGTTGTCTTAATAAAATTTATCTTCATAGCACTTGAATCCACAATTTGCTACTAACTCCAAACTTTTCTGAAGGTCATCTTTCCCGAATTGCCATATTGAAATATTGATTCAATCCAGAACCACCGCACCCTGCGATATCTGATAGTTGTATCCATAATACTATTTCACCATATCTTGCCCTAAGGCGAATTGTAGCAGATCATAACACCGACAAACTTAAAGCGTTCAATTACGACAACAACACCCCCATATAGAGGAGAACTCCACCACGCTTGCAATTACCACGTTTCATTACTTCCACCAGTCCACATCTGACCATCCTTAGTTTGATTGTCTTTCCCATGCCGGGAATAAAATACTGAATCCCTTTGATTACACACTGAGTAAACCTCCCTTCAGTTCATTCACTGCCTCGACACGTGGGCAAACACCCTACCATCACAACAACACTGCGGAATAATCGCTTATAAGCATTATGGCAACTTGTGCCTAGCTTCAAGGCTCTTAGAAGTTCTGTTACTGAGCTGAAACAATAGAATATCCTTCCATAAGGTAACCATAATAGTCAAATCAACTATACCAGGAGAATCATCCCGCACCACATTCGTAGTGTCATTTCAATTCTTCAAGTTTTAATTTATAACAAGCGCTCGCGTAAGATTGAGCAGGAAGAAATCAAAGGCATAAGCCTCAAAGGAATTGAACCGCATAATAAGGAAATCAAGAAGGGAAGTACTCCTAACAGCCCTGTAGCCTCCCGAGGATAAGTATAGATATCACCGTACCAATTCGCGAGACTCTACTACACTTGCTCATGACTCGTGGAGATGATCAGCAGGGTTATATGCCTCATGCAGACGAGCCTTCCAGTAGCATGCCTTCGTATAGCCTTCAGTTATCTTTGCCAGTATCGCAGGTCACCCCGTCAGGAGCGTTGTCGATCATGGGTACATTTGACGCGGATGTTGATCAGTACTTCGCATGCCCATCTTCCGCAGCTGACGATCGGCCGATCCGTGACGTGGATGGCGGGCGCAGGTTGAGTTATCCCCTATCCCCGGCGGTTCATGTGCATGTATCACAGGCGACGGTATGTTTGTATTACTTTAAAATTTCAATTTGTTTTCTTTTCCTTAATATGGCATCAATGATTAATTTTTAATTTTCTTATGAAGTCTTCTTCCCAGCCCATCTTCGAGGCAACTACAGTAGGTGATGAGCACATCATGGATGCATATACCCAGGATGCCGAGGAGACCACGGTGAAAAAATAATTTATTACTTAACACAAATATCAAACTAATATTGTTTTCATATGCTAATTTGTAACTTATTTTGTAGGTTGTTGACGACCCTACGGCCTATTCTTCCGATCCTGCCAGTTGCGGTGTCGATGCGCATAAGATCATTATGCCTTTTAGTAATATCATGAAGTAATTTTTTTTAAACTTACGTATTTTTCTGAGACCTATGAACAGAAGATGTAATAATAAGACACATGGGAATTTAAGAACATAGGCACCTCTAATACTTCTATGAATAGAGTCATTTATGAAAGTTGTGCATTTGCTCGTTTCGTTCGTGTCGTATAGATCATGCCAAAAGGAAAGAAGGGATAGCCTTAATATACCTGAGCCAATTCTCTTTACAATCCTCCTAACAAACATCAATTGCGATAATACATAACGGTGGATCAAAGTAGGAAAAAATGCCTATGATATTCTTGAGAAAGATTGTACCGGGCTTCCTTTGAATTTGCATTTCCCTTTGAAACATTAGTGTTATACGTATATGGAAACTAGCGTATGATGATGTATTCCTATTATTTTAGTGATTCAATCAACTATTGACGTGATGGCCGTCCCTCCCTGCTCTCGGGCTAGGTAAGAACATAAAAGGGTGTAAAAAGGTGTAAATAAAATTAACCTTTGACCTTTTATTCGATTTACTTTTGAGTGGAATTCAATATTCCACCCTTGCATGTACCCTTAAAAAGTTCAGATGGAGAACTAACTTCATTTGTTTTCGCTCTAAGGGGACATGAGCTCACGTAAAAAAAAGGCTCCAGATTCCATTACTAAGTAAACATTGTCATTTCTCTTTTACGATATAGGAAGATGGTTTCTTTTATTAAAGAGAGTGGGCCCTGCTCTTTGTATGACTAAGCCACATAATCATCTTAATTGTGCCACCTTTCTCCGTGGGCAGAATAGCTTGGTAGATACTTGTACTTATACAGCTTTGACATCCCGGTCCCATTACTTTGTGAAGTTTCATCTAAGCACTTGTACGTGTCCAAATAGAATATTTTAAATACTCTGACCATTGACTGAGCTTATGTGGCATTTATTTGGATGAGTTGGACAAAGCGCGTGATTTATATGCACATACGGTACGTGAATTCACTGAATTGGTAATTTTACTTCAAGGGAAATAAGAAAACGACAAAACCATAAAATAAACAAAAAGAAAGAAAGAAAAATATAATCCCCTCCCTTATTGTCCTCCTCTGTTTCTCCCCCTCTCTTCTCTTTTCTTTATCAGATTCCTCCCCTTCCCCTTCCCCTTCCCCTTCCCCTTCCCCTTTCCCTTTCTCTTTCTTTATTCTTTTCTTTATAAGATTTTCTGCTTTGTGCATTCTTTCTTCCATCAACTCGTCTCCAACCGTCTTCTTCCCCTTTCTATAGTTCCACCTTTTTTTTGGTGGTTAAAGTTTTTAAATCAAAATTTTCTTCCACCAGTACTCTCCAAAAATAAAAATATATTAAACTAAATAAATTTTGTTTGAATTTCAATACTTCTTAAATACTAAACTTATTGGGTATATTTTCTGGCGAGTGAAGCATTTCAAAAAATTTGAGCTTGATGTTTATCTTCTATGGCTACTATTTCTTGTCGCTGGTGGAAGGAGTGGTGTTGCGATGATTACTAGTGGTTCTAAAAATGGGTAAGACTGGAAAGTTGACGGTAAGGGGTGGAGTGATTGTGAATTTGTGTGTGAGTATCAATTAAAATTTTGTAAATTCTGTTCGTTTGGAGAAAATATGTATATGAGCCATTGTTCCGATGGATTGACTGAAACATGATTTAAAGAACCCAAAAATGGGTGAGAAAAACGTGAAATAGAGGGTTTCAATTTTAGTTTTTCAAATGGAATTTTAATTGACAAAGATAAAAAATGACATGGCAAGTGATGTGGACCTGATGTGTAGTTCCTGTCAAGCAAGTGAGAAACACGTATCATAGTCAATGGTCAGAGATGCTTAAAATACTCTTGTTGGACACGTACAACTGCTTAGATGAAACTTCGCGAAGTAATGGAACTGTGATGTCAAAGCGGTATAAGTACAAGTGTCTACCAGGCTATTTTGCCTTCTTTGTGAGTTAAGACTCACTATCATAGCCTTTTTGGGCTGCCACGTATTAGCTCATCCATTCCCAACCACTTAACCACCAACATCTTAATTAATTGATAATCTCCCACTAAAATCAATAATTACCCGATTATCCACATAATTAGTAATTATCTCAAATTGTTTAAAGTAGTACTCACTTTTAACACACCTTATATACCTTACGATCATGGTCATGTGGTACCTTGTATGACACTAGTCCATAAATACCAGGTATTTCAGACCGTATTTTATCCCAACATGTCAAACTTTGATGAAAATTGATTTTCTTTGATTTGTTTACCCTCTCAACTTTACGAATTTACTCATCACTTATTTGAAATAGCATATGCTTATAATCTCCAAATAATATCATTACCGAACTTACGTCGATTAGCTTACAATGAAACTTTAACGTACGAAAATGCAGCACATTATTTTGAAAACTCCAACAAGTCATTCTTTTACTTTTAGCTCTCCTTGCTCTATCCACTGGCTCTTCGAGTTGCCTAACATTCCCCCTCTACTAAGGACGGGAGCATACTAAGGTAATATTTATCACTTCCAAGATTTCAGTGCCTATCTTTGTAAAAACAAAAATGAACATTCTAATATTCATATCTAACTATACTATTCTAGAGTGCACCATCTAGGAGTCTAACAAGGTAATCTATTTAGCACATTTGCAATGTCCTTAAGAAATGTCAACTAACGTAAATAATCCATTAACCATTTTGGGCTACTCTAACCCCAGTCGGATCCTGATATCCCGTCCTTCTCTTAAACTACACCTGTTAGCCCCCATAGGGCATAATTGAGATGGGTGTGGCTAATTATATATATCTTTGTTACTGTTGAAGGTAACTCAAAATGCTTATATCTCGCTTCCTAAATTGTAAATAATGTTCTTCTTCACTAACTGGGTACCTCGTACCCTTCTTCATCTTGCTTCTTTACTTGTTGAAATTTGTATCTATTTTCTAAATCTCTCATTGCCTTTCATCATAAGGGTGGATAGATATCCTTTCCTTAAGGCTCTTTATCAAGAAGCTTACCCGTCTTAGTACACATATGTTCTGCTGAAGACCTCGCATTTATCCATCATAAGGATGATGCAAACTCGAGTTCCTCTAACTCAACTCTTCCACAGCTATATCTGCTACTAACCTGCTTACGCGATGTAGGTATCATTGTATTACGTATATAATAGAATTTAGGAATTCGAATTTCTACGACTGAGCTCTACCACACGATCTAGAGTAAGAAGAAAGAGTGACAGTCCTAAATGCACTGTAGCCTCTTGACTATAATTGTGGTGCACGACACACCCATAAACAAGACTCTACTAGACACGACTTGTAGACACCCTAGGACAAAACTACTCTGATACAACTTTTGTCATGACATAAATCGATGGGCTGTGACGGGCACCCGGTACCTTACTCAACTGAGTAAGAACATAATATATCTTTTCGTATTATGCTATTATAGGTAAATAAAACGGAAAGGCTGTCATAGGATAACTAGAATAAAACATGTAATACCAACTTATACATAAGGCATACATGCCTATAAGACCAAAATGACCACTCGTACACTGAACATAGGCCGACAAGGCCATACAATCGTTTTCGTATATGACATATGTCTACAAGACTCTAAGAGTTGATAACTACCATAAATGTTAGTCAAAATATCAAGTTCAGAAGTAACCTACAAGCACAAGGGCGTGAAGGTAAGTAACTACTGATAATTATAGACGAGGAAGGACATAAAAAATTCTGTCGAGTATACGATGTATTAAGGTCGCAGCTTTACAAGCGTCAAAGGGTCCTCCCAAAGTAGTCAATGAAAGACTAGCTGAGGAAATAAGGAAGAAGGCTTCAACCTAAACAAAGTAACTCGAAGGAGAAATGGTCATGTAAAACCAGTCTCACTATAAAAATTGTATGCACTCCAAAGAAAGTGGCACCTACCGTGGCTAATGAACGGGGAGAAAAATCGAAGGTAATATTTAAGATCATAAGAGTTGCACAAATATTCTGGCATGCGTGGGAACTAAGATAAGTTAAGTATGCAATCAACAAGGGGGTGAAAAGACCTGGAAAAGTAATTGCGTACGTTTAAAGATAGCTGAGATGAAACGAAAGGAATTATTTGATCAATGATCCAAAGTTAGTACATTATGAATGCACTCAAGATTTTGTAATATTATCCATGCAGCATATATGTTGACAATTGTCATGACCCAATCTCCATACCCGGTCGTGATGGCGCCTCTCGTGAAGACAAGGCCAGCCAACTAACCCAATTCGTTTCTTTAACACTTACTAAACATAAATAGATGGAAAATGCAACTTAAAGAACATTAATTAACAACATTTTAGCCTAACTCAGCCCGACCGGGGTGTCACAAGTCACGAGCATATAGGAAGATCTTTATTACAATTTCAAAGTCTATAATACATAGAGTAAAATCTGGAAATCAAGAAGAAAAAACTTGGTACCGCGAACGCCGGCGGGCACTCTGCTTAGCTACGATAGCAATACCTTCAATCCGCTATTAACCCGCTACTGGGTGAACAATACCTGCAACTGCACACGAGGTGCAGGGAGTAAAGTGAGTACTTCCAACTCAGTAGTAATAAGAGCGAATAATATCTGAGCGATAAGAAAACACGTATGAGCACTCCAAAATGCTATAAAAGACAGTACATCCCTTTGATAAAAATCGTAACACTGTGAAAATCCTTTAGAAAATCTCAAGCTCGGTAAAAATAAAATCTCTTTTACAAATATCCTTTTTCCAACAGTCAAGCATATGAATGTTATATCAGATAGTGCAAGTCGGCACATAAGTCAGCCCATTGGGCACAACACTCCTCAACATATAACACCAGGGTATATGGTCAACAAGGCAAGTAATAACATGTATACCAATGATATGCGAGTGCTAAATGTCGTGCCACGTAGTACAAACAGGAACGAATGCATGAATGCGACGTAATGCATATGACCACTGCGGCGCGCAGCCCGATCCATTTGGGTACCCGCGCTCACTGGGTGTGTGTACAGACTCCGGAGGGGCTCCTACAGCCCAAGCACTATAATACTGCGGCGTGCAGTTCAATCCACATAATATATCACTGCGGCGTGCAGTCCGATCCATATAATATACTACTGCGGCGTGCAGTCCGATCCATACATGTATATGTATATACTGCTGCGGCGTGCAGCCCGATCCATATCTCAGTCCATAACATGCAATTGAGCCACTCGAGCAATGTCAAGTAATACCTTTTAACTCGAAACATCAGAAAATGCAATTTAAGTCTTTAAACTTTAGCAATATGACTGCACATTTCAAAACATTGTTTAACTCAGGACTGAAATCATTTAATATGCTAAGTGTCATGAAAACAGTGATAATAACCCCTACAGGGTTCAAATAATCGGCACGAAGCCCAAAATATGGCAATCAGCCCAATTCAAGATAGCATCTAGCAAGTTTCAGTCAATTACGCAGTAAAATCCACAACCGGGACGGACCAAGTCACAATCCCCAA
>MU783937.1:45409-65265 GCA_026770625.1 Nicotiana glauca | reverse complement strand
GCTTTGGCTTGTTTGAGCTGGGTTGTTCTTCCTTTTCAGGCGTTTCTTTCCTTTTGGTCCATGGAAGAACTACGCCATTTTGCTATGAAATCCTCACAGACAGCGTCAAATTGTTTGCTCAAAAGTTATCGTGTGCTTTATGGGTGCAAAACAATACAAATAAGTTACGAGAAAATCATAGCAAATCGTAATAATACATTGGACCAAGCGAAAAATATGAAAATAAGTGCTCAAAATTGAGAGGAGAAACATTAAAAGCCTTTATTGATAGTATAGAGTTGGTTTGCCTCTCCGTGGAGAGGTTCAGAGCCTTACAATGGTATTCTTTTTTTCATAATATAGGTATTATTGAGTGTTTTCTCTCTCTCCGGAATAGTGGCGAAGAAGGCCCCCCTTTCTAAAGCTCCCACTCTTAGCATTTATAGATGTGAACTTCGTGAGTTGGCAATAAATGGCTGGGGCCACACCGAGGTTCCATCCCCATGGGGGAATGAATGGGCCGTGCTCTCGTAGATTATATCGGACAAGGGTCGAATCCTGTTATGAATAAGTGGCCATACCACTTATTAATCATGGACTGGCATAAGACAAGATTAACCCCGTTAATTACCGTGAGATCGGATTCTGACCCATACAATAACTATCGTTTATCTGCTTTCATATAAAATGGTTACGATCCCTATGCATTTTTTGTTTCCTTCTCTTTCTTTTTGGTTTAGTAAGTAAATAAAAGTAGCACTAAAGCAACTAACAGTTTTTACATGTTAAAGTCTAAAAGGGGATAGAATGGATATCTGTTGTTGAATGCTAATCAAATAGAAACTGTTTTGCTTGAGGCGTGAGAAATGCCTTAATATTTCTGAAGAAAGAAAACCTGGACTTATAAGAGTACAGTACAGAACAAAAAATTGATAGTGTTATATATTAAATACAAACAAGTTACGTTGCTAATGTTGTCAAAGATGTTTAAAGGCTCGAAGGTGATTCTAGTATATTTTGACATATTATATTATTAATTGAGGGTAAGGCGCTGGGTTCAAGCCTCACCGCACCATGAGGGTAAGATATTGGGTTCAAGTCCTTATACTCCGTGATGATAAGAGTTAGGTTCGTGTCCCAACTAAATATGGTCTAACATGCCTTTATATGGGTAAGACATTGGCTTGAGTCCCAATGCACCATACTGAAAATATAGTGATGACAAAAGAAAAATTATAGTATATTTTTCATGGAAAAACATGAAGTTTGTCCCACTTGATTTGCTCCATTCTTGAAGTGAATGTGATAACAGTGCATAATAAGTCTAAATGAAGACAAGTGGTTGACCGATACATGACCGTGCCAAAGATCAAAATAATAATAGCCATCATTATGATAATTGTAAAAATGAGAACAAGAAGAGTTCTCAAAATAGTCCTTCAAAATGTGAAGGCAATGTTTACCACCAAATTGGTATGGAAAAATAATAAAGCATGTTGCTGATTATGATCCATTCCTTGAAGTCGATGTGATGTATGATAAGCATTGAGAATGCAAACCCATTCCTGCAGGTGAATGTGGCAATATGTGATAAAAGTAATGAATAAAAATGTACAACGCATGCTTGGATGAATACCACAACTCACCTCTAAGGGAGGTTTGAGAGAAATAAAGATAATGAATTTTACAATGTGGTTATATGAATATGTCATTGGTCGCGTACATGTGGTAGGCCAACAAATATTTTGCCATATCTTATAAAAGATTATTAAAGGAAAAATTAAAGCAAGAAATGATTTTGCTTATGATGATGGAATCACATGCTACAAGTAAACTAGAATATTAGTTGACATGACCGGTTGGCAATCCCGGTTCAATAATGATGCGAAAAATGATTATTCACATTGGCATATATTGAAGAATTCGGAGATTCCTAAAAAATTCTCATGTACGACTTGTTCTCATGATGAATTGATTACTATACCAGCTAGAGTTGGGATTGTATTCCCTAATTTTTGGAACATATAAAAGGTGATATATATAGGCACAATCACCTACCATGTGGACCATTTACTATTATATGATTTTAATAGATGCATCTATTGTATGGTCACATGTGCATTTTTTATCAACTTGCACCTTGGTTTTTGCAAGGATGTTTGCTCAAATTATTAGAGCACGGTTCCAGAATATATATTATGATAATTTATCTTGATAATGCTGGTTTAAATCCAAGTTGGTTTAGCAGAAATTGTATGCCTCCAATTATAGCTAAACCATTGGTTATGAGAACAACAACAACAACCCAGTATAATCCCACTTAGTGGGGTCTGGGGAGGGTAGTGTGTACGCAGACCTTACCCCTACCCTGAGGTAGAGAGACTGTTTACAAATAGACCCTCGGCATCCTTCCCTCCAAGAACTTCCCACCTTGCTCTTGGGGAGACTCGAACTCACAACCTCTTGGCTGGAAGTAGAGGTTGCTTACCATCAGAGCAACCCCTCTTGTCTGGTTATGAGAACAAAACTCCCAAATAGAAATTTGGTATGAGGTGTACTGTTTAATATATAATAGCACTTGTACGTATCTAGCCAACAAGTTATGATAAATTCTCCCCATCACAATTAATTCACTGTTAGGAACCAAATGTTCCCATCTAGAGATATGAATGTGCTATATAATTTAATTGTGCTGCCACAATGCACAAAGATGGGTTCTCAAAGAAGGTTGGCAAATGTGTTGGTGATCCCGATATTAGGGGAAGAAAATGGGCAACTGGAAAAGTGATACGTGAAATGAATTATTATGAATACATCTAGATCCTCGTACAAAAAAATGTGAACTTGAAGTTCAAGTGATAATTCATTTCTAAAATATCTCCAAGCAAATTGCTGACCCAAAGCTAAATGTCATATTCCAGCTGCTAATGCTCCAAATAGAATAACGTCCATGATGGATAGAGTTTATGGGACGCATGAAGCGTAATAGACAAATCGGCTCCAAAGATAAAACTCCTTAAAGGAGGGAGCAAATGTTCAAGATGGTCATAATAAGGATGCAAGTGCTTTATAAGAGTACCATGACATAACATTTTATAAGACTTCATAGGAGAGGCTCAAGTACCTGAAAATAATGAGATCTCGATAAGTTATGTCTTTATTGTGCGATGATGGAACCGACGTAAAATGATCATCGACGATGTTGTTAATATAATGTAGCGCTCAATATTATTAATATTGACGAGGATCTTGAGCTTAAATCTGTCATGTGGCCAAATGAAAAATATGCAATGAAATTGATTTCACCTGAAAAATGTGAAGTTGGACGGATAGTCCCCACACGTGAAAGTGAAATGAAAAATCAAGTCGATAGACATAAAACAACTTGTAGTATAAGATTTTTCTTAAATATTCTCCTATGGTGGATGAAATCCTTTTTAGGTTTTAATTTGGCTATACATGAAAAATTTGATATGAGTATAATGAAAATCCTTGAAGGATTTAAATTGTTCTGAAATATATAAAGTTTCAGCAATTCTTATGTGGATTAGAGTAATCATGGTGTACATGATTTGTTTTTGTGTCTAGTGCAATTGGTGCACTAATGTATATTGCTAAAACCATAAGTATAATAACATTCTAGCGAGATATAGTTTTACTCCTATGTATATTGAAATAAGATTAGTGTTATATTGCAAAAGGAATGTTTGATATAGATTTGCTTATTCTAACAACTATTGTCAATGTTTTGTTGGTTATGCAAATGCAAGCATTTTCTGAAATTCTTTCTAGAAACAATCTATTTGTATATGAGGGTAATGCCATATTGTGATATTCAGCAAGGTTCCAATTGCATTGAAGATAATACTGCATGTATAGCTCAACTGAAAGGAGGATATATTAAAGGAGACAGAACAAAGCATATTTCACCAAAGCTCTTTTTCACGTATGATCTTCAACAAAATGGTGAAATTAATGTTCAACATATTCGTTCATGTGAAAATTTGGCTGATCTATTCATTAAGGCTTTACCAACCTCAACATTTGAGAAATTGAGACGGAAGATTGGAATGCAACGTCTTCGCGAAATAAAATGATATTTTCATGAGGGGGAGTAAGATACGCGTTGTACTCTTTTTCCCTTAGCATAGGTTTTGTCCCACTGGATTTTACTGGTAAGGGTTTTAACGAGGCAACAAATAAAGCGTATTACAGATATGTCACTAAGATTTTTTTCCACAGGATTTTTTATCTTAGTAAGGTTTTAACGAGGCATATGATCTAATTTTTGGACATCCAAGGGGGGGTGTTATAAAATCTTTAGTAAATGTAGATGTTCACTATTCCCACTACTTTCACCCATTAACCTCCCACTACTCATCACTATTATGATTTTAACTCCCACATCTCTATAATACCTCCCCATGATCTTTCCCCATGATCTTAATTATTAATGTTATGTTTAAGACAATCATTTTGTAACCTTCATATGTAACAGTATAAATAGAGTCATGAAATGTGAGATGGAACACACTTGAATATATGGAAGAAATAGTTCTCTTCTCTCTTTCTCTCTACATTGTTGTCTAAATAATAACAACAATAACAACCCAATATAATCCCACAAGTGGGGTCTAGGGAGGGTAGTATGTGCGCAGAACTTACCCCTACCCTAGGGTAGAAAGACTATTTCCCAATAGACCCTTGGCACCTTCCCTCCAAGTACTGCTCACCTTGCTCTTGGGGTGATTAGAACTCACAACCTCTTGGTTGGAAGTGGAGGGTGATTACCATTGTTGTCTACATTATTGTCTATCTTTTTGTTTTATATTATTACTTTGAGCTAAGTTTCTTAACAAGGATTTAGTTTATCTTTAAGCATAACTTTTTGTATCGAAAATTGTTGATGACCAAGGAGAAAGAAGAAAATTTAAAGTGCCAAAGACATATTGTTATACATCTAAAGAGTTTATTATTTCAACATTTCTATTTAAAGTTAACAAATAATGTTTCCTTGCATATATATATATAGAAAGCATAATATTGAATTAAAGCAAAAAAGAAAATGCTTTTTCTTTTGACGGAAAAAGATAATTTATTTCAAAGTCATTACATAGTACTGACAGTTACATCCCTAACAAAGGAGTAAGCCTCGAGGACATTTAAATTCCCTATTTCAGCCAAATTAAAACAAACATTAGTACTGAGTTTTTTTGCTCAAAGACATATAGCCATTTTTGTCCATTGCTAGTTTATTTAATACTACAGGCAATGGGTTGACAAAAAGTTGATTTTTTCTTGCATGCTTGAGTCCTTTCTTGGCCATTTTGTGAGACACCTTGTTTCTTTCCCGGAAATTATGGATGATCTTCGAGTGCTTCAGCTGGTGCATTAACCACCTATAATTAGTAATAGTAGAGTTGTAAGGTATATCATTTGAATGTAAGATTTTTATGAGCTCCGTAGCATCTGTTTCCACCGTTAGTGTAGAGTAACCATAACTGAGCGCGATTGAAAGGCTTATCTTTAAGGCTTCTAGTTCAGATTGAAGAGGGGAAGACGATGGATTGGAATGTTGGAAACCCATTATCCAGTCTCCTTTATGGTTTCTGAAAACACCACACATGCCTCCCAAATTTGAATTATGTTGGAAAGCACCGTCTATGTTCAGCTTGATAAAGTTTTGAGAGGGTTTGTGCCATACATTTTTTATAGAATGGGATTGGGTCACTATGGGTTCCTTAGAAATGAATTGGTAGTACCTCTAAAGCAAGAGAGACTGCATGAGATTGGTTATATTTAAGGGTCATATTATTGTGATTGTTATTGTTTCTATTTGCCCAAACTGTCCAAATGATAAAAGGGTAGAGGTTATCCCAGGTTAAATGGATGGAGTGGGTATTTGGGTAAAGGTTTCTAATCTTATGCAACCAGCCAGTATGATTTTTTCTCCGGGAAAAGGTTTTGCCTGCAGTTTTCCAGAACGAATTGACTGTCGCACAAGTTAAGAAAATGTGTTTTAGAGTTTCCTCTTCCGTTTTGCATACTGGACAAATAGGGTCGATATTTAGACCTATATAATTTAAATAATGATGCGTAGGAAGCCTATTGTGGAGACATTTCCATAAGAGGAATCTAATTTTGTTGGGACAATTTTTCTTCCAAATCCAATCAAAATCAATTGAGTTGTTAGCTTTAGGATTTATCAGTTTGTAGCAAGTCTTAGTAGTAAATATACCATTGTCGTTCAAATCCTAATAACAAGAATCATAATTTCTTTTGTTGGGTTAAAAAGAGAGAATGACATTTTGAATATGGGGAGGTAATTGAAAGGAGATTTTAGAAAAATTCCAATGATTACCTAGCCAAATATCTTTGATGTTCAGTAGGAATGGTGAGAGGGCCTCTATGTTATTCCTAAGGATAGTGGAATTAGGGATCTAATTGGATTCCCAAATATTCATGGTAGAGCTTGGGTGGGGAATCCATTTTAGCCATTTGTTACAAATCTCCCAGCCTTTGATGATACTTTTCCAAATAAAGGATGAGGTTTTTATATTTTTGGAAAAACATAAAGAGATGAAAAAGTTTGGGACCAAGGGAGTAGTGGGTTGTGAAGGATTCTCCAAGAAAGGCTAGCTAGGGTTGCTAGGTTTTTATCTTTTGCTGCATGGATACCAATTCCCCCATCTTTCTTATCCTTAGTCAAAGTATCCTAAGGCAGGAGGTGGATTTTATTAGAAGTAGTAATGGATCCCCAGAAGAATCTTTTTTGTATTTTGTCAATGTTCTTGAGAATCTTGATAGGCAGATAATTATAATGCATAACATGGTTAGGAATGCTATTAAGAGAGGCAGATGCCAAAGTTGTCCTACCTGCCATGTTAAGGAATTTAGATTTCCAAGAAGCCATTTTGGCAGACATTTTATCTAGAATGAATTGGTAATCTGAAGGTCTAGGTTTTGTGTTTGTTATAGGAAAACCAAGATATTTGCCGAAATAATTACTAAATTTAATGTTGAATAGTTTGGACAGCTCCTTTTTGGTAGATATAGGACAATTTTTTGAAACGATTAGTTTTGACTTATACAAGTTAATCTTTTGGCCTGACAATGTGCAGAAATACTTTAGGCAACTTAGGATAGTATTTGGAGATTTGTTATTAACATGGCACATTAGGGTAAGGTCGTGTACATAGAATAGATGGGATATCTTATAATATTTTTTTCCTATACTAATGGGGGACCAGTTACCAATGTCGACCTGATAATTTATATGAATGGATAGCATCTCCAAACAAAGGATAAAAGTATAGGGAAACAGAGGGTCTCCTTGCCTAATGCCTCTACTAGGGGTAAAGAAGTTGCTTCTACTACCATTAGCTAAGACTGCTATTTGCTAGTAGTGGTACAATCCATTATTAAGGAATTTATTTTTGAAAGGAAGTTAAAATGAAAAAGTGTTCTATAAATGAAAGACCATTCAAGCCGGTCAAAAGCCTTTTCTAGATCTATTTTCAAGATAAGATTAGCCTTTTCACTCTTTTGCTTATGCATTCGAAGAATTAGTTCCGGGATAATGATTGCATTATCACTAGTATGTCTTCCTTTGAGAAAACTAGATTGGTAAGGGCAAATTAATTTTTCTAGAAAAGGATTAAGTCTATTAGCAATGGTTTTTGTGACAATTTTATAAATGGTATTGCAAAGCCCAATTGGCCTAAATTTTTTTAGATTTATTGCATTAGGGATTTTTGAAATTAAACAGAGATAAATATCATTTATTCCTTTTGGAAGCTTGCCTGTTTCAAAAGCTTGTTGAGAAAGATTTGTCACGGAGATATTTAGGTAATGCCAAAATTTTTGAAAGAAAAAAGGGTGGAGACCATTCGACCCAGGTGATTTAAAAGGTTTGAAACTAAAGATTGCATTTTTAAGTTCTGATTGGGATAGTGGATTGTCTAAATAGGTTAGATTACAATCTATAAAATTGGGAGGGTCTTTGTTAATAGCTGTCCAGTTAGATGATTTGTGACTAGTGGCAAATATATTATTAAAATAGTTATAGATATGATTCATGATTCTTTGAGGTTCATTAATCCAGTTACCTTCAGTGTCTTTAAAAAATACTATTTTATTGGTTCTTCTATTGTTGGTGGCACAAATATGATAAAATTTTGAGTTGGAGTCACCTTAGTTAAGCCAGTTAATCCTAGAACGTAATTTCCAAAAGTCTTCCTCTATTTTTGGAAGGTTGTTGTAATCATTCTTAAGGGTCATTTTTAAGTTACTAAGGAAGTTACTATGACCATAGGAGTTTGAATTTTGGATCCCTGCTAATCTTGCTAAAATAAATTTTTTTTCTAAAAAGGTCTCCAAATGTAGTATCTTTCCAATCCACTATATGGTTCCTAAAGGTTTTAAAGGCTTTAATAAAATTATTGTCACCCCAATATTCATTAACAATATCCTCAAATTGGGGATGTCTGCACTAGTAAGATTCCAATCTAAAGGGTTTGGGGAGTGAATTTAAATATTTAGGTATAATTTCGATTAGAATAGGGTTATGATCCGAATGTGTTTTTGGTAGGTGTATAACAGTTGCCCTAGGAAAAATACTTAGTCATTCCTCATTTTCTAAGACTTTGTCTAGCCTTTCCATAATATGAGAACTGTTAAATTTGTTATGGTTAGATCACGTATATTTGCAACCTTTGAAACCTAAATTCATTAGCTTACAATAATTGGTTTTATTTCAAAGTTTTAATGCCCTTCTCCTATTGATAGGATTATCCCCTAGTTTATCTTCTGCTGCTAGGACATCGTTTAAGTCACCACTAAGCAACCAAGCACCCTTATAATTATCAGAGATGCTAGTAATGTTATCCCACAAAATATTTCTTTTTGAGACTTTTGTACTCGCATAAATAGATGTAAATAGCCAAGTTTGTTGAGAGGGTATTACCTCAAGAAGAGCATGAATTTCGTTATTCCGTTTGACAAAGTTGTTGACATGCACTAAATTTGTATTCCACATGACTGCCATACCATCTGACGTCCCTCAACTGGGACTTTTATCATGTCCAAAAATTCAAACGTGTTCATCAAGCTACCATGATTTGGTTTCTAGTAGGGCGACCTTGCAAGGTTGGTAAGTAGGAACTAGGTCATGGAAGTTCCTCCTAAACTCAGCATTATTCCCACCTCTAATATTCCAGATAATTATGTTTTTAGCACGATTCATTAGAGGGGGATTTGGGTAGACCAGGCCATTGGCCTGGGATGCTTGAGAGAAAATTGGGTTCCTCCTTAGTGACGGCTCTACGATCATAGCTAGTTTCCCTACAGTTGGATCTTGTGGTGGCCTCATATCTATCGTGTATTTGTATAGTGAATGTAGACAAGCTAGAATAAACCTCTTCTCCTGCCTTTCCTCGAATAGATAGACCTTTTACTTCGTCCAAGTTTGAAGTTTCTACTGCATGATCCCCTATAAGGTCCATCACCGCTTCCATTTCTTCCCCCTGGATTTCCTAAGTCTTGTGGTATAAGGGGTTCCGGAAACTGTTGGTCCATCTGAGCTGGGTTCAATTGCACCTCCTGTTGCATGGGGTTTAAAGGCAGCTCCCAAGGCATTAGAATTGGGTTTAGAGCCATCAGCTCCTGAGGAGGGAAGAAAGGTAGCTCCAGGCCATGTTTTGCGGGAGATAAGGGTTCTGGGCAAAATGGAGGGAAGGTCTTTATTGTGCTCGCATTGCTTGAACTAGGTTGTTGTGCATCCCATGATCGTTGTTTACCTAAATATGATTTAGGGAGTTGCTCATCGATAGGTGAGGACTCTCCGATATTACTTGTGCTAGAAACTAAGTGTTGTTGAAGAGTATGATGCTCTCTTGCCCATTGATGTTCACTTGCAATAAAATTCCCCTCCCCATTATACCTAGTTCTATCCAACTGGTGGGGTGGTGATTCTGTGGAAGTGGGGGCTGGGCATACACTATTGGTAGGGGAGGTATTTGTTGGGGTAAAGGGGGAATGTTGTCCATTGGAAGTGGACGATGGTTTCTTAAGATTTGGATGAGTCGAAATTATCTCTGACTGCCTAGAGGATTTCTTAGCATTGTCTGGGGGTGGATCTTGGTGATATAAGGATTGAGGGGTAGGGTTTGATGGTATGATTAAGTCTATTTGCATGCAACCCGGATGGTTTAATGTATTTGAACATATAAGGTATTCTGCACAAGAATTTAATGGCACGTGTATTTGGGTTTTTACCATTTGGATGGAAGAGGGAACATGGTTGGGCGGGTGGCTGTGCACATGCTTTTGCATGGTATTAGTTTGCAGGGTTTGTTCATTATTGGAAGATGAGGAGGTTTTGTGTTGATGGTTTGGGCTAGTCTGAATCTCCTCCGATTGGGTATTAGTATCATTTAGGGGGTAATCATTTTCATTAATTATTTTGTCTTATAGTGGTTTAGTAAGATTTGTGTTAGAATTTTGGGGCTGAACCCGGTTCAATGAACCTAGAGTTGGGTGGTTTTTGTTTGCTGATAGGGTGGTATTATCTAATACCATTTGTTGAGGTCCAGTTTTGTGGCTAATAGCATTGTCTTAGAATTATTGGTAGTATAAGGAGATTGAGTAGGAGGGATTTGAGAGTTGTTTAGATCATTTTTTTATGAACAAAATTATTAAGTTTTTGAACAAATTTAAAATTTTTGGTAGAAGGTGGCTTACCTGAATTGTGGATTGGAACTCAAAAATTATTACCTGACATGGAATTGTGATGTTGATACCTCTTTTCCTTTAAGTTGTTGAGTATTTCTTCATCATGGAAAGAGGACTATTTGCTAACCTTCATTTGGTATGCTTGAGGTTGTGGATTTGACTCCTACCGGTTGTGATTGAGTTGTGTTCCTCTTTGTAGAATCTTTCTTTTCACAAACCATATCTCTATGACCTAAGTAGCCACAGTGTTTGCATAGATAGTTATCTGCTTCGTATTGAATTTCTTGCTTATGACTGCCAATAAAGATTAATTTTTTTACCAGCTCATTCATCGGAACTTCTATGCATAATCTTGCATATCTTCCTCTAAGGGATGAAGAGGTGCAGACGTCTATCCTTAAGAGTTTACCAATTGATTTTCCTACCCTTTATAGAATTGACCATCATAGAGCTCTATGGGTAATTGGGGAAGTCTCACCCAAACTGCCGTATGGCTTTGCTTAGCATTTTTTGCAACAAAATTTTGTTGCTAGTATTGGATTGATAAAAAGAAGCCAAAAATGAACCATGGACCATCTTGGGGGATATGATTCATACTATCTTCATTTTGAAGCTTTACTATGTAATAGTCGTTCCCCAAGTCGATGAGAGGGAAATTTTCTTTGATTTTTCATAGCGCCTGAATTTTGTGCTTTAATTTTTGGTGTAGAATTCTTTTGCCATGGAGTTTGATAATTAAAGAGTATTTCGAGGGGAGATAAATTCTTTGTTTATCTTCCTTTGTGATGGGTACTAATAGTATTTGTTTAGTGGCCAACTCTTTGGAAGAAAATACTAATTCATCTTTATGAATTTCCATAGGAGAGGAGTTGGGATCGGGATGGTCTAACGAGAAATTAAAAGATCTCCATTTCCAACAAGCTTATCTTTGAAACTTAATTGTATGGGGTCCTTTGGGTTTTTCAAGTTTAATTGATCCTCGAGTTGATTGGAAGGCATTAAAAGGTCCAGAGGCTTTGGAGGAATGTGTGGATTATCAAAGTTTTTAAAAACAGTGTCCATGGTCTTCAAAGTTGAAAAGAAAAAATGTTCTGGTGGGGGGGGAGGGGGGAGGATTTAGAGAGATGTTGGAGCCTATCTCTCTAACTGGAGGAAGTATCAAGTAATGTATTTAAAGAAAATGCTTTTGCTTCCCTAGTACTACAATTTTTTTTTGGTTAAACAGGATGCATTATATTAACATAATCTACCCGTTAGCACTACTAAAAAATGGCGAATTTCCGACTGAAATTTGCGATGGAAAATAGTAGTCGAAAATTTCCAACGGAATCAGTCGGAATATTCATAAAAATATATTTTTCAATTCTTAATACTCCCTCCATTTCAATTTACGTGAACCCATTTGACTGGGCACGAAGTTTAAGAAATGAGAGAAGACTTTTGAACTTGTGATGTAAAATGAGGCACAAATATTTTGTGTGGTTATAAATCATTGCATAAAGATAAATTATTTCCAAATAAAGAAAGAGGTCATTTTTTTTGGCACGGACCAAAAAGGAAATAGGTTCACATAAATTGAAACGGAAGGAGTAATACTTACGACTAATATTTCATCTATGTCCATCGTAAATTTTGGCGGAACATTTTGCGTCATTTTTAGTGACCAATTCGGTTGACAATATATTTTTTTTAAAGAAAAAAATAGCGACTGATCCGGTCAAAATTTTTTAGTAAAATGAGGTTGACTACTTTTAACCAAATTACCGACCGAATCGGTCGGAGAGTTTTTTAAAAAACCCTCAGCGACCTCCTTTCTTTTCCTTTTTCTCCTTTCTTCATTCTCTCTTCTCTCTCTCACTTAAAATGCTCTCCACCTAAACCCGACGCTTCCATCAACGAGCAGCACTCACCAATACCACTACAAGTCCGTCGAGATCCTCCACTGCCAGGTAAATTTTCCCCACCCAAATCCTCCACTGCATACATATTACTCCTTATGTTTAGATGAATGTCATACTGTAAATTTTTGGTAATCTAACCTTTTCGAAATTTGCAACCACTTTAGTCGAAAATCACCGACAGATTCGATCGAAAATTATTTTCCGACCGACCAAATTCGGTCGAAAAATATTCGGAAATACGTAATTTCCAACCAAATTCCGACCGTTTTGGCCATCGGAAATCTACCATTTTCTAGTAGTGTAAGGCTTATATACAGATTATTTATAGGTGGATATATTAAATTCTCCACTGCCTGGCCATCGTTAACAATATTACAGTTCATATTTGTATTTGGAAAGCAGTTCCTGTAATGTCTGCCCAAAAAACATGTGTGAACCATTTGAATTTAATTATGGAATATCATCCTTTTTTTGTATTGTATTTTTTGATTTTAAGTTCCTAAATATTAGTAGTAATTTATACAAGATTTAATAATTAAAATTCCTAAAAAAATTAAATTACACTTTTATCCATGGTAAAATAATTTTTTAAGGATAAAAAAGAAGAACGATATTTCGTTAAGGGCGTTCGTGCTCTTAATATAGTGTAGATTATTTATGAAACTGCTACTCTTAAATCTTGATATATGAATCTTATTGAAGATATGATAATTATCTCAAATGTTAATTTTGTTAAATTTTGATTTGACTAATCTTGTTTTGAAAAGAAATACTTGTATTTTTTACTCTCTTAAACCGGTCGACCAAGCAATATGATACACACAAGTAATATTTACAATAAGCTTATTTAACATAACATGCAACTATAATAATAATACGCTTTATTATGATTTTCTCTCTGTAAAGTTCTCTCTCGGCGCATGATAAACTTTTCCTGCTAACATACGCTGATCAACAATGGGGAGGGGAAGACCTAGGAAGCTTGCGACGGCAATTCCAATAGGAAACATCATGGAAGCTGGAAATCCACAAGGTGCAGAGAAGCGGAGTGTTGAGGTGGTGGATGCAGAGATAGACCCAATGGAACAGTGGCCGCCATTAACAACCATGAAGGAAGCTCTGAAAACACTGCATGCAACAAGTCCTATAGTGATGAACGAGAATGAGAATGTCAATTCTGCTGCTAAAGTACAAACTGGAGGATCTAACCAGGGGAGAAATGACATGCAACCTAACAGCAATCGAACTCAGCTAGTAGAGAAGATCGCAAGGAATTCGGAAGATGTTGGGAATGCTAAAAGGAAAAATGAGAGTATATCGCAAGCTGATAACAACAAAAATGAAGTTCCAGTTGTAACTAAAGTGACGAATCAGAGGAATTGGACAAATCTATTTGCTGGAAACAAATTGGCGTCAAAAGGTATGGATCTAAATTTCATTGCACCGACTATAAAAAATGGAGAAGATATTGTGGAATTGTGTAAAGAAGAAATGGAAGAAGAGACAAGGAAATGGAAGCAAGCTCTAATTCTCTATGTAGTGTAATTACACCATCAATTGGAACCAAGGAGCGATTCATCGCGACGAAATGGAATTTTACTGCTAAACCTAAAATCTACTACCATAATGAGGGATATTTCATTGTAAGGTTCAATTCAATGATGGATAGGGATGAAGTATTGTACTCTGGACCATATATGTTAGGTACTAAGCCAATGACCGTGAAGGCTTGGTCGGAGAATTTTGATTTCAGCAAGGAGATCCTGCAAACAATTCTAGTGTGGGTGAGACTTTCAAATCTCCCTTTGAATTGCTGGGGAGCTAGATCTCTAAGCAGAATTAGTAGTGGATTAGGGATCCCATTGCACGCTTATGCTTGCACTACTCAGTTGGATCAAATTACCTATGTGCGAGTTTTGATTGAGATAGATATAACAAGAGAACTCCCAAAATTCATCAAAGTAACAGATCCAAACGGAAGAGAGTTTAGTCAAAGAGTAGCCTACGATTGGGTGCCAGATTCTGTTAGAGCTGTAGGCAAATTGGGCATAGTTATGGAAAGGATGAGCAACAGATGCAAAAGACTAAGGTAAAACAGTAAAAGAAGAGACAAGAGTGGCTTCCAAAAGAAATAAGCAATGATAAGATAGATCAATCAATAGCTGTTAAGAGCAACCAACTGGCAATGGGGATAGCCAGTACAAAGGATGACTCAAATACAAAGATTGATAGTGAAAAAGGTGAGTAGAGCTGGACAAAGGCAACAGGGAAGTCCATAGCTAGAAATAAGGAGAAAATGGAGGAGGATGCAATAATACCATCAATGGGTTTAATATATTAGCAGAATCAGGATTACAATTATTACAACTAAATCAATTGGGGGAAGGCTCGAGTAGACAAAGGGGGCAGGAGGAGGTAGAAGGGGGTTCGCATGCTATATTCATTCCAGTATGAAGGTGATAACATGGAATATTAGGAGTCCGAATAAGACTCCAAGATAGAAGGAGCTAAAGAAGTTTATAAGAAGTAATAAGGTTAGTATGATGGCATTACTAGAACATAAAGTGAAGAAGCAAAAAGCTAGTCAAATAATAAGGAGGATCACTTCAGGTTGGGAGTGGTTAACTAACTATGAGCATAGTAGTAAAGTGAGAATCTGGTTGATATGGGATGGTAGGGAAGTAGAATGTATAGTTCCAGAGAAGACAGACCAACTCATTCATGCTACAATCCTTATCAGGAACATGAATGTGATGATTGAATTTACAGCAATCTATGGACTGCATACTGTGGAGGATAGGAGAAAATTGTTGAGGAATCTATTGCAAGTCAATAGCAAAATACAAGGGGCATGGCTGATCATGGGTAACTTCAATGCTATAAGGAATAGGGAGGATAGGCCAGTTGGGAACCCTGTTCAAGAGATAGAAGTGAAAGACTTTAATAATTTTGTGGAGGATGCTGCATTAGCTGAATCGAGGACTAATGGAAGAAGTTTCACATGGACAAATGGGCACACATACAGCAGGATTGATAGAGCACTAGTAAATGCTGAATGGATGCTGAAAATGCCTCACCTAAAGGTATGGGTAATGGATCTGGGATGTTTTGATCACTCATCATTGAGTATCACCTTTGAAGATAATGAAGATTCAAGGCCTAAACCTTTCAAGTTCCTGAACCATCTTGCTGATCATGAAGATTTTCTGCAGATAGTAAACAAAGCCTGGGAAGGGAGTAGTACATATAACAAAATAAGAGATGTTTGGGAAAGACTGAAGATGGTGAAGCAAGCTATGAAGAAACTGAATGCAGATGTATATAATGCCTGAGGAGGAAGGATCACAGAATGCAGGGAGAAACTATGCATCATACAAGATCAAATGAGGAGCCCTGGTCAACCAGAAAACATAATTCTAGCAAAAAAGGAGCTAAAATTAAAGTTGGAGAAATGGCTAAGGGTGGAGGAAAGCATACTGAAACAAAAATCAAGAGTGCAGTGGTTAAAACTAGGAGATGGCAACAATGCTATTTCTATGCCAATATAAAGAACAGGAGCTCTCAAAACAAAATTCAGAACCTAGCAAGAAGTAATGGAATAGTGACACAGACAAAAGAGGAGGTAGAAGAGGAGATAATGAGATTCTATAAACAATTATTAGGATCAACAGCTGGAAAACTTTCAGCTATCAATGATTGGGATAAGTGACAACAAAGCACTAGGCTGTGACGATTTTAATGCACTATTTTTCAAAAAAGCTTAGCCAGTAGCCGGGGAGAAGATAACTAAAGCAATGTTATAGTTTTTCTCTGAAGGAAAACTATATCACCCAATCAACTGCAGCACAATAACCTTAATTCCTAAAACACAAAATCCAAATAGAGTCTCCGATTTCAGGCCAATTTCTTCCTGCACCATACTATATAAGATTATCTTAAAGGTCCTAACAAATAGGCTGCAAGGAATAATAAATGATATTGTGGATGAAAGTCAAGAAACCTTTGTACCAGGGAGACTGATTAATGACAACACAATAATGAGCCATGAGTTTGTTAAAGGCTATGGCAGGAAGGGTATATCTCCTAGATGCATGTTAAAAGTAGATATGAAGAAAGCTTATAATTCTATAGAATGGGACTACATGGAGCAGGTACTAAGGAACATACAAATGCCAGGGAAGTTTGTGAATTGGATTATGGTATGTTTGAGAAGTGTGTCATATTCTATAGTTATAAATGGTCAATACGCAGTACCTTTTAAAGCAAAAAAAGATTGAGGCAGGGTGACCCACTATCCCCCTATCTATTTGTCTTGGCTATAGAATATCCGTCAAGATTGCTAAAGAACTTAAAGAGGAATTCAGATTTTTATTTTCACCCAAAATGTGCTAAAATTGAACATAGTTCAGCTGAGTTTTGCTGCTGATCTTCTGCTTTTCTGTCGAGGTGACTATATATTTGTGAAGATATTGTTCCAATGTTTTCAAGAATTCTCACAAGCCACAGGTCTGGTTGCTAATATAGGGAAGAGTTTTATCTACTTTGGAGGAGTTAGAGATGACATCCAACAAGAGATATTAACACTGATGGGCTTCTCAAAGGGTATCCTTCCAGTGAGATACCCGGGGGTACCTTTGAGCACTAAAAGAATTACATTGCTACAATATCAACCACTACTTGAGAAGATGGTAGGGAGAATCCAGTCTTGGACTATTAAGTTCTTAACCTATGCTGGAAGAGTTCAACTTATCAAAAGCATCATATTCTCCATACAAATGTATTGGTTTCAAATCTTCCTATTGCCAAAAAACTCATCCTGCTGGTTGAAAGCATTTGTAAAAAGTTCTTATGGATAGAAAATGTGCAGAATACAAGGAAGGCACTTATAGCTTGGGAAAAACTGTATTGTCCAAGAGTAGCAGGTGGCTTGAACTTGCTGGATATAGGCACATGGAACAAAGCTGCAATGTGAAAGCAACTATGGAACTTGTGCAAGAAAAAAGACAAACTATGGGCGCAATGGGTCCATACATACTATAAAAAATACAATCCTAGCTGGGGGACTGAACCAAAGCAGGCCTCTTGGGTGATTCAAAAATTTTTTAAAGCCAAGAAGCATTTTGCAAAAGCTAGATACGCAGAGGATGATGTCCTTAGAATGAACAACTTCAGTATTAAAGATGTGTACTTGAAAAATAGAGGAGAATTCAACAAAGTGTCATGGAGAAAGATCATTTGGAACAATGTAGGATTACCAAAATGGATATTCATAGGATACTTGGTTGCTCACAGAAGACTCCAAACAAGGGATAGACTGAAAAGATGGGGTTATATAGAAGATGATTCTTGTCCATTATATAATACAGAAGCTGAAACCATGAATCACTTATTCTTTGTATGCCCATTCTAAAAAAAATTATGGGCTGCTATGCTAGGATGGATGTAGATTGATAGAACGGTTATGGATTAGGACCATGAGCTGCAATGGGCTGAACAACACTGTCACGGTAGAAGTGCAACTGCTGAAAGATATAGAATGATGTTGGTTGGTAGTATATACTATATTTAGCAAGAAAGGAATGCTAGAGTCTTTCAAGAAACACAGAGGACTGATGAAACGATTACTAGAAGCTTAACACAAGATATACATTGTAGAGAAAATGTAAAGAAATGTTTGAAACAAAACTGATTGAATTGAATTCCTATCCTACTGTTTAGGAAATGTATAGATAGAAAGCAGGGAGATTAGAGAAAAGGAAGAAGTAGCTTAGTCTGGGACTTATGTCCAGAACTAGCTATAGCAAAACAATGTAAAATATTACTTGGTGATAAAAGTTTAGTTACCCAAAAAAAAAAAAAAACATAACATGCAACTGCCATTTATACTAAATCAATAAATACGATGTAAATTTCGTTAATTATATTCATATTTATTATTTAATCATGGTTAAATAATATTTATTTTATTTTTATTTGTTCTCCCTCTATTTAATTTTATATGACATTCTTTCCTTTTTAGTATATTAAAAAAAAGGCACATTATTGCTATATTTATAGTTAGTTTATCTTTAAATTTTTAATTTTATCCTTAATGATATGTTTCTATTCTATAGATGTTTAAGACCACAAGTTTCTGAAGTTTTTTCTTTCGTTCTTAAACTCTGTTTCCAATCATACAGTGGCACATATGATATCGGGCTGAGAATAAAATCCTAAAAGTGCGTTGTTTGGTTTAAATATCAAATGTAGGATCATACGTCTCAAAATATACACTATCTACTATAAATATCGAATGCGAATAAGTATTTTCCGTTCAATTAGTTAGGTTAACAACCAAGTGTCAACTTGGGGTTGTATATTCTGTTTTAATTGTTGTTTGACCAATTTTATAAGAACATTAATCATTAATTACCAAATCATGGCCGAAGAGAGACTTGGTCTTGATACGAAAAGTTAGCTTAACAATATCCTTAATTGCCGAATAAGAAAAAAAGAATGTCCTCTAAATTAAAGTTTAGCAGTTAGAGGTAAAGAAAATTTCCCTTAATCTTCAAAGAAAATAACAACTATCTAAACAAGCTTCGTTTAACTTTAATTTAAAATTGTATGCCACAAAATCAACCACTCTAACCTTAACAAATGTAGTACGAATTAAAGGGAATGAACTTAGTTTTTTCTGGATTAATGGATTAAATTCAGTCAGGCTCATGATATTATCAGACCGATGCTTTCGTTAGCAGTAAGTAATTAGAACCCGTTTGGCCATAAATTTTGTCAAAATATATTTGATTTTTTTTTTTTGGCAAATACATATTTGTTCATAAATTTTTATCTATATTTTAGCAAATTCCCAAAACCCAAGTAGTTGGTTTTGGCCCAAAACATTACTATTACATTTTTTAAAAATTCCCTCAAAATTTTGTATTTTATAAAATAGCCCACCATTTATTATTTTGGAATAATGCTGCTTCATCAGCTCGGTCATCTGATAGTGTATTATGTAGTTCATAATACCCTCCCCAGACCCCACTAGTGGTAAGGTTTGCGTACACGTTACCCTCCCCAAGCCCCTCTAGTGGAATTTTACTGGGTTGTTGTTCATTATAAAAATGATAATTTTGTACCAAATTTATTTATGTTCAGGACTATGGTTTGCAATAATATAATGAATGATAAGAAGGTACTGTTGGGTATTTGTGATATTTTTTAGAACTTGTGGGTATAAGTCATGTGTCATGTTTTTTC
>MU783937.1:0-44540 GCA_026770625.1 Nicotiana glauca | reverse complement strand
AAAAAAAAAAAAAAAAAGAAGTGAAATATATTTTGAAAACTGATATCCAAACACATTTCATCTTCAAACCAAATTTATTCAAATCAAATTTTTCAAAACAAATAACGCTAGCTTAATATAGACTTTAAAAAAGATCATGTTCAATTTTCAGAATTTTGACTTTTCTAGGTTTACCATTTGAGAAAAATCAATTTTCTTATTTATTTATTTATAATATTATGTGATAATGTTATTTTCCATGTCACACTTGGAACTTTCTTTTTCACTCTACTAAATGGAAGTGTGGGGATATCCAATATAAAATGTCCTTTTAATGAAAAACAGTTGTGTCTATTCCCACCATTGCTTTACATCAATTTCGTGAATCCTTTTTCTTTCTTCCTATAGTGAGTTAAAGCATATAATCCTGAGAGGTGTGCTGAAATGGTAACATTCCTTCATATTTAATAAGTTTTTTCTTTTTTTGTGTGTGGATGAAAATAACATAATAATAGCATACCTAATATTTTTTCAGTAGGTGGGGTCCGAGCAATAACGAAGCTAGAAATTTTCACAAGAGTGTTCAAATTTAAAATAAGTAAGAAAAATTTCTAACAAAGGGTATTATATACCTCTAAACCGTAATATTTTATCTATGTCACAGTACAATATAATTTATCGATGAATAATGGTCTATTAACCACTATTATGATCATGTGGCATCACCACTGAGTCCGGAGAGAATAGTCTATATGCGGATTTTATCACTACTTAGTGAAGACATAAATATTATCTTCAATAGACTATCGATTTGAAAAAGGTGAGAAAAACTTTTTTTTTTTGAATGAAAACGCCTAATAAATTTTATAACATGAATCTTGTTATAAAATAAAAGCAATTTAGTAAAACATGAAAAAGAAATAAAGGCAATTTAGTAAAACATGAACAAGAAATAGAGATAGAGAGAAGGAAGAGATTTTCTTCTTCAATTATGTGTATTTTTCTATCAATTACAAGGCCTTTATATAGGCATAAAAAGTGAAGAAAATATGTCATTGAACTTACAAAATATGTCATTGAATATGTCATTAAGCATTTGAGATGAAGATCATGGAAGAAGAGTAGACATCCACCATAATTTGATATTTATCATAATACCCCCCCTTGGATGTCCATAGATAACGTGCCTCGTTAAAACCTTACTAGGAAAAAACCCTATGGAAAAAAATACTAGTGAAGGAAAAAGAGTACACATGTTTAAAAATACGCCTTTGGTTGCCTCGTTAAAAACCTTGCAAGGAAAACCCAATGGGACAAAACCTTGTAAGGAAAAAAGAGTACAACGCATATTAACTCCCCCTGATGAGGGCATCAATTCACATCCTTGATCATTCACATTCCAATCTTGTACACTAGTTTCTTGAAGGTTGACGTCGGTAGAGATTGGATGAACAAATCAGCCATATTATCACTTGAACGAATCTATTGCACATTGATATCACTGTTCTTTTGAAGATCATGTATGAAAAATAACAGTGGTGAAATGTGCTTTGCCTAGCTCCTTTTGATGAATCCTCCATTCAATTGGGCTATGCATGTTGTATTGTCTTCATACAAAATTGTGGGTAGTTTGCAACACTTCAAACCACATTTGTCTCGAATAAGATGTATTATAGACCTCATTTATCGACTTTCTTCATGAATAGCAATTATTTCAGCATGATTAGATGAAGTAGCCACAATTGATTGATTAGTCGATCACCAAGATATGACAACGCCTCCACATGTAAACACATAGTATGTTTGTGATCAAGCATTGTGTGTGTCAGATAAATACCCGCATCGGCATAACTAACAAGATCGGGATTGCAATCATTGCCATAAAATAATCTCACATTGGTAGTCCCTTTTAGATAACACAATATGTGTTTGATTTCACTACAATGTCTCTTTATAGGAGCAGAGCTATATCTTGCTAAGACATTAACTGAAAACGTTATGTCACACCTTGTAGTATTAGCAAGATATATTAGTGCATCAATTGCACTAAGATATGGTATTTCAGGACCAAGAAGTTCTCCATTATTTTCATAAGGTTGGAAGGGATCTTTATTTATATCGAGTGATCACACAACCATCGGGGTACTCAATGGATGTAATTCATATAGAATCGCTTTAAAAAAAAATTCAGTATATGTTGATTGATGGACAAAATATTTATCTTTCATATACTCAATTTTTAGACCAAGATGAAATTTTGTCTTTCTAAGATCTTTCATTTCAAATTCTTTCTTTAAATAGTCTACTGCTTTAGGAAGCTCCCCGTGAGTTCTAATGATATTTAAATCATCAACATACAGGGAGATTATGACAAGGACAAATTAAATTATTCTTGTACCCTTCTTTCAATAGGTACTCACATAGGCGATTATACCACATGCGCCCTGATTGTTTCAATCCATATAAGAATTTTTAAAGCTTTATTTAATAAATTTCTTGGAAACATTAATATGTTTCAGAACAATTTTAATCCTTCAATGATTTCCATTATACACATATCAAGTTTTCATGTATTGCCAGAATAAAACCTGAAATGACTATATCCACCATGAGAGAACACGTCTCCATATAATCAATGTGAGTGTATTTACTAATTTTCTTGTGCTACAAGTCATCTTTATGTCTATCGACTTGAATTTTTAGCACAAGAACACATTTACACCTCAGTTGACTTTATACTTTCAGGTGTTGGACTATCCGTCCAATTTTATATTTTTCAAGTGAAGTCAATTTTTATTGCATATTTTTTATTTGGCCAATCATTTATATGTTCAAATTTCATGACATATTTGATTTCAAGATCCTCATCAATATTAATAATATTGAGCGCTATATTATGTTAACAATATCGTCGACGATCATTTTATATCGGTTCAGTTATTATACAATAAAGACATAACTTATTGACATCTCTTTATCTCATTATTTTTAGGTACCCGAGCCTCTCACATGAGGTCTTACGAAGTGTTATGTCGTGGTGCTCTTCTAGAGCAATTGCCTCGTTATTATGACCATCTTGAACATTTGCCACTCTCCTTCTTCAAGGAGTTTAATCTTTGGAACCGATTGTTCTATTATGCTTTATGCATGCCATAGACTATGTGCCTCATGGACTTTATTCTATTTGGAGCATTAGCAGCTGAAATATGACATTTAGCATTGGGTCAACAAATGGATCTGGCGATAATTTGTAAATGAATTATCACTTGAACTTGAACTTTAAGTTCATGTTTTCTTATACGAGGATCTATATGTATTCATAATAATTAATTTCACGTATCACTTCCTCAGCTGTCCATTTTCTCCCCCTAATATTGGGATCACCAACACATTTTCCAGCCTTCTTTGGAAACTCATCTATGTGCATTGTAGTGGCATAATTAAATCATATAGCACATCCATATTTCTATATAGAAATTATTTGGATCCTGACCCTGAACCGATTGTGATAGGGAGAAATTTTATAATTTGGCTAGATGCGTACAAGTGCTGCTGTATATTAAATAATACACCCCATATCAAATTTCGTTTTTGGGAGTTTTGTTCTCATAACCAATGATTTAGCTATAATTGGAGGCATACAATTTCTGCTAAACCAACTTGGATTTAAACCAGAATTATTAAGATAAATCATCATAATTTATATTCTGAAACTGTGCTCTAATAACTTGAGCAAGCAATCTTGCAAAAGCCAAACTGCAAGTTGATAACAAATGCACATGTGACCATAGAATAAATGCATCTATTAAAATTATATAATAGTAAACGGTCCACATGGCAGGTGAATGGGCCCATATATTTATCACCTTTTATTTGTTCCAGAAATCAAGGGATTTAATCCCAACCTTAACTGGTATATCATGAGAATAAGCAACACAAGAGAATTCTTGAAAAACCTTCTATTCTTCAATATACGCCAATAGAATTCTCAATTAAATTTTCGCATCATAATTGAATCGAGATGGTCAACCGGTTATGACAACTAATATTTATTTTAGTAAACCTCTAGTTTACTTGTGGCATATGATTTAAGCATCATGCTCATATTTATGTAGTACAAATAGAAAGAAAATCGGGTAATTTTTTATATTTACCCGGTATTATTATAGAAATATGAAGATATTCAATCTTCCTTTCATTTATTGTCTCAATATGGCAATCACTTTGACTTGTACAATTGAAACTATTTTTGACCGGAAATTAATCATTTGTATTTTAAAATATTAAATAACCATTTTAATTATTTTTCGTGCATGAAATTCATTTTTTTATAATTATTAGCTATTTTGTAAATTATTTTAATTAATTTGAATTGGTATTTAACAAATAGCATAATTTCATTTCAATTATAACCCATTAAAATCAACCCAAATCACCTAATTATGCAAAAAGTTTCTTTTGAGACTTTACAATATCAATGTCATGAATAATTTTATTCATCCGGGTAGTAACAAATTAATTTCCGGAGCTCTTGACAACTTTTGTACTACAAGATCTTTTATCATACCATTCATATGGTAAATGTCTCCTTCACGGAGAAACTTATATCATAATAAATTGTCATGGTCAAAATCATCATAAGCAAAATTATTTCTTGCTTTAATTTTATCTTTAATAACTTTTATAAGGCATGGCAAAATAATACTTGTCACGATCCGGATTTCCCACCATCGGGAGTCGTGATGGCGCCTACTAACGGAGTTAGGCCAGCCAAACTTCAAACATTCTCTAATCAACCTCAACAATATAAATGTACTGAAAACAATTAAATAAGTGCGGAAGACTTTAAGTTTAATAAAATAAAATCAAAATGCGGAAGTTTAAAATATTTCTCTACCCAAAATCTGGTGTCACTAGTTCACAGACTACTAAAGAGTACTACAAACAAGTCTGAATAGAAAGAAAATGCATATGTCTGTTTCGGTACAATGAAAACAAATAGAAATAAAGGAAGGGACTTCGGCCTGCGAACGCCAGCTAGGCTACCTCGTGAGTCCCTAGACTGAAGACAGATCCCGGGCAAAATCCTACTGATGTTGTCCAAAAGCTGCTCCTGGATCTGTGCGAAAAGATGCACAGAGTGTAGCATCAGCACAACCGACCCCATGTGCTGGTAAGTGCCTGACCTAACACTGACGAAGTAGTGACGAGGCTAGACAGGACTACCAAATCAATCTGTACAGTTCTATATATATATACAATACAGGGAAAAGAAGTACCAAAACTAAACAGTTAAAAGGGAGGGAAAATATGCCATGGGGGAGTACAATCCGAATATAAAAGTCATCAGCGTAATTAAGAAACAGGACACAATAATAACTACCAAAGAATAAGAAATTCAACAGTTGCACGGCATCAACCTTCATGATTTTACTCTCATCCTCACCCAAAGCAATCAAACAAAATGCACGACATCACCCTTCGTGCTTTCCTCACATAAATCTCATTTCATGGCATGGAATGACCCTTCGTGCATAATATAATCAACAATGGCACGGAATGACCCTTCGTGCAAATATAATCAACAATGGCACGAAATGACCCTTCGTGCAAATATAATCAACAATGGCACGGAATGACCCTTCGTGCATTATCACTCTTCCTCACCCAAACAACAATCACAACCAAACGGGTGAGGGGAATAAATAGTAATGAGAAATGTCTAGGTAAGGGAAAATGTCTAGGTAAGGGAAAACACAAATAAACAACTAAGTCCCGCCAAGGGAACAATAACAACAACTTTCACATCCCGGCAAGAGAAAATATTCAATATACTCAAACCATCCCAACAAGGGATTCACAACTCTTTCCAATACTTTCATCTCCTACTCAATAGTATTTATCGTTCGAGCCAACGCTCCAAGGTATTAACATTTCATAGTTTATCCTCAAACTCTTCACATTATGTAGAAATCATTATTTAACTTGGAAGAGTTCCAAAATATATCAAAAACAAGTACAAACAAAGACTCACGGTCATGCTAGACTCCGGTGTATAGATACTTGTCACCATGCCTATACACCGCACTCGATCATTTCGCAAATAGCAATTTATGGTACTCTAATCCTATTCCCTCAAGCCAAAATTAGATCAAACACTTACCTCGGTCCAAAAGATAGCAATCAACTCTCCAATACCGCCTTTCCTCTAAAACCCGACTTCGAAACAATAATATCTAAGCATAATTAATTCAATGATATCAATTAGGGCTCAACAACATAATCCCATAACCTAGAAATGAGTTTTCTAGCATTCTTCCAAAAGTAGCAAAATCCGACACCGGGCCCACATGGTCCATACTCGAGGCTCGGACCAAAACCCAATCAGCCATAGCCCACGAGTTCAAATATGAAATTTATTTTAAGATTTGACCCCAAATTGAGGTTGAATCACCTGAAATTCCCAAAGCCCTAGTTCTACCAAAAACCCTTAATTTCTACCTTGAATTCATGATTTAGGGCTAGGGAATTAGTGATTAGGTGAAGAAACTAAGAGAGAATGAAGTTAAGAACACTTACATAGCAAGCTATGGAGGAAAAGGAGCTTGAAATTCGTATATGGGGTATTGGGATGGAGAGCTCGTGTGAAATAATGGCTAATTCCCGTAATGAACACTGTTTTTATGACTTAAAAATCGCTGGGTGAAATTACCCTACGCGTTCGCGACAAAAGGGTCGCGTTCGCGATGAACAGAAATTGGCAAGCATCACATTCGCGTAAGAGGGATACGAATGAGAACGAGAACGCGAATGCGAACGCGAACGCGAAGAGGAAATATTGGGTGCCCAGAAATTTAGCCTATGCAAACGCGTTTGGCATCACGCGAACGCGAAGAAAGGGGAACTGACTCTATGCAATCGCGAGGACGGGTTCGCGAACGCAAAGCAGGGGAACACTAAGGCACTGCGAACGCGAGCCTGGGGACGCGTTTGCGAAGAACAAAACCACTGTGTAAAAGATGCATCAAAATCTGATGTGTTTTTAGGTGCAAAACCACCCCGAACCACCTCCGAATCACTCCCGAGCCCTTGGGTCTCCCAACCAAACACACACGCTAACTCAAATACATCCTACGAACTTGTTCGAGCGATCAAATCACCAAGATAACATCAAAATCAAAGAATCAAACCCCAAAACTCATGATTTTTATTTCAAAGTTTATCAACCTCTAACTTTAGATATTTAGGTCCGAAACTCGTCAAACGACGTCCGATTTCGACCAAATTTCACAGAAGCGCTTAACGCATATTTAAGACCTGTACCAGGTGTCGAAACCAAAATACGAGCACGATACCTATATTTTCTAACTCATTTTCATTTCCATTTTTCCTTAATAATTCCAGAAAATATTTAATAGAAAAATTCTTTTACCCGGGTTCTGGACCTCGGATTTCGACTCCGGGCACATGATCGAGTCCCATATTTTTCTACGGACCCTCAAGGTCCATCAAATCATAGATCCGGGTCCGTTTACCCAAAATATTGACCAAAGTCAACTATATCAATATTAATATCAAAATTCTTCAAAATTTTCACATATTTCACGTATTTTAACATAAACATTTTCTGGCTTCGTGCCCGGACTACGCACGCAAATTGAGGCAACTAAAAGTGAGGTTTTCAAGGCCTCAGAAGCACAGAAAAAGGGAGAAATACGGTGATGACCCTTTGGGTCGTCACATTCTCCACCTCTAAAATAACTGTTCGTCCTTGAACGGACAAAAGAAAGAAGTACATGTTTCAGGAAATAGATGAGGGTAACGGCTCCACATATCAGACTCGGACTCCCAGGTCGATGCCTCAGGAGGCTGACCTCTCCACTGAACATGCACTGAAGAAAAACTCTTCGACCTCAACTGTCGAACCTGCCGGTCTAGAATAGCTACCGGCTCCTCTTCGTTGGTCAGATCCTTGTCCAACTGGATAGTGCTAAAATCTAACACGTGGGTAGGATCGCCGTGATACCTCCGAAGCATAGACACATGAAACACTGGATGCACGGCTGACAAGCCAGGTGGCAAGGCAAGCCTATAAGCCACCTCTCCCACACGATCAAGAATCTCAAATGGGCCAATGAACATAGGGCTAAGCTTGCCCTTCTTCCCAGATCTCATCACGCCCTTCATAGGCGATACACGGAGCAATACTCGCTCGCCAACCATGAAAGCTATATCTCGAACCTTGCGCATAACTCTTTTGCCGCGACTGAGCCGAAGAAGCCTTCCCTGAATGATCTTGACCTTATCCAAGGCCTCCTGGACTAAATCTGTACCCAATAACCGAGCCTTCCCGGCTCAAACCATCCGACTGGAGACCGACATAGCCTACCATACAACGCCTCATAAGGAGCCATTTGAATGCTGGACTGGTAGCTGTTATTGTAGGCGAACTCTGCTAAAGGTAGAAACTAGTCCCAAGAGCCTCCAAAATCGATAACACAGGCTCGGAGCATATCCTCCAATATCTGAATAGTCCTCTCGGACTGTCCGTCTGTCTGAGGATGGAATGCTATACTCAACTAAACCTGGGTGCCTAACTCCTACTGAACTGCTCTCCAAAAACGCGAGGTAAACTGCGTACCTCGGTCCGAAATGATAGATGTCGGCACCCCACGAAGGCGAACAATCTCTCGGATGTAGATCTCAGTTAGTCTCTCCGATGAATAGGTGGTGGCAATAGGAATGAAATGTGCTGACTTGGTCAGCCTATCAACAATGACCCAAATAGCATCAAACTTCTTCCGGGTCACCGGAAGTCCAGTAACGAAGTCCATGTTAATCCTCTCCCACTTCCGCTCGGGAAGCTCAATCCTCTGAAACACACCACCAGGCCTCTGATGCTCGTACTTGACCTGCTGACAATTCAAACACCAAGCCACAAATGCAACAATGTCCTTCTTCATCCTACGCCATCAATAATGCTGCTGTAAGTCCTGATACATCTTCGCGGCGCCCGGGTGAATGGAATACCGAGAACTATGGGCCTCCGCTAAGATCAACTCTCGAATACCATCGACATTGGGCACACATACTCGCCCCTGCAACCTCAAAACACCATCCACATCTAAAGTGACCTTCGTGGCACCTCCATGCTGCATAGTGTCTCTCAGGACACACAAATGAGGATCATCAAATTGCCAATCACGGATACGCTCCAATAATGAAGAACGAGCGACCGTGCAAGCTAAAACTCGGCTAGGCTCAGAAATGTCCAACCTCACAAACCGATTGGCCAAGGCCTGAATATCCAAAGCAAGCGGTCTCTGGCTGACCGGAATATAAGCAAGACTACCCATGCTGGTTGACTTCCTACTCAACGTATCCGCCACCACATTGGCTCTCCCCAGGTGGTACAATATATTAACATCATAATCCTTCAATAGCTCCAACCATCTCCACTGCCTCAAGTTCAACTCTTTCTGCTTGAACAAGTATTGCAGACTCTGGTGATCAGTGTATACCTCACACGTCACACCATATAAGTAATGCCTCCAAATCTTCAAAGCATGAACAATGGCTGCCAACACTAGATCATGGACTGGGTAATTCTTCTCGTGGATCTTCAACGGCCTCAAGCATAAGCAATGACCCTACCATCTTGCATCAATACTGCGCCAAGCCCAATACGAGAAGCATCACAATAAACTATATAAGGCCCTAAACCTGTGGGCAAAACCAATATCGGTGCCGTAGTCAAAGCTGTCTTGAGCTTCTGAAAGCTCTCCTCGCACTCGTCTGACCACCTGAACTGGGCACCCTTCTAGGTCAACCTGGTCATCAGGGCTGCTGTAGATGAAAACCCCTCCACGAACCAATGATAATATCCTGCTAATCCCAAGAAACTCCGAATCTCGGTAGCTGAAGCTGGTCGAGGCCAATTTTTGACTGCCTCAATCTTCTTCGGGTCTACCTGAATGCCCTCTACTGATACTACATGACCCAAAAATACAACTGAACTCAACCAGAACTAGCACTTCGAGAACTTGGCATACAACTGACTATCCTTCAGAGTCCGAAGAAGCACTCTGAGATGCTGCTCGTGCTCCTCCTGACTGCGAGAGTACACAAGAATATCATCAATGAAAACTATGACGAACAAGTCTAAATAACGCCTGAACACTCGGTTCATCAACTCCATAAATGCTGCTGGGGCATTGGTCAACCCAAATGACATGACCAAAAACTCATAATGCCTGTACCGAGTGCGAAATGCTGTCTTAGGGACATCAGACGCCCTAATCCTCAGCTGATGATAGCCCGATCTCAAATCTATCTTTGAAAACACCTTCGCACCTTGCAACTGGTCAAACAAATCATCAATCCTCGGCAGTGGATACTTGTTCTTTATCATCACCTTGTTCCACTGCCGGTAATCGATGCACATCCTTATCGATCCATTATTTTTCTTCACAAATAGAACTGGCGCACCCCAAGGAGAAACACTAGGCCTGTTGAAAACCTTCTCTAGCAAATCTTGCAACTGATCCTTTAACTCTTTCAGCTCTGGCAGGGCCATACGATACGGCGGGATAGAAATGGGCTGCGTTCCTGAAGCCAGATCAATGCAAAAGTCAATATCTCTTTCGGGCGGCATACACGGCAGGTCTGAAGGGAAAACCTCTGGGAACTCCCGAACAATAGAGACTGAGTCAATAGAAGGAACCTCTGTGCTGGAATCACGAACATATATCAAATAAGCTAAACACCCTTTACGTCGAGCCTTAACGTATGAAATAACACTGCGGGTGGCATGTCCTGGGGTTCCTCTCCACTCCAATCGGGGCAAATCTAGTAAAGCCAAGGTCACAGTTCTGGCGTGACAATCCAGGATCACATGATACGGGGACAACCAATCCATTCCCAATATAACATCAAAATCCACCATGTCTAGAAGCAATAGATCAACACGGGTCTCAAGACCCTCAAATACTACTACACAGGAATGATGGACTCTGTCGACCACTATAAAGTCACCCACTGGCGTGGATACATATACAGGAATAACCAAGGAATCACTAGGCATATCCAAGTAGGGAGAAAAATAAGACGACACATATGAATACGTAGACTCAGGGTCAAATAGCACTGAAGCATCCCTGTCACAGACCAGAATAGTACCTGTAATAACATCATCAAAAGACTCAGCCTCTGGCCTGGCTGGCAAAGCATAACACCAGGGCTAGGCCCAACCTCCCTGAATTGCATCTCTAGGACGATCAACTACTCGCTGACCTCTGCCTCTGCTGGTGCGAGCTCCACCTCTACGGTCCCTACCTCCATCTCTATGATCCCTACCCCCGCCTCTAGCTGGCTGGGTGGGCTGTAGATCACCTGCTGCCTGAATCATGGGATGAGGACCTTGCTATTGAGAGCTGCCCAATGCTCGAGGGCAAAACCTGACAATATGACCGGGTTCACCACAACCATAACAAGATCTCGGCTGCTAGGACTGCTGGCCCTATCAACCTGAATGTCCTCCCCTGAAGCTCTAAAGTGGGGGTGCACTGATAGGCTGCTGATCCGAATAGTACTGCTGGGGACCACCGCTGCCTGGAGTACTATGAGAAACCTGAAGAGCTGACTGGAAGGGCCTCGGTGACTGACATCTACCATAGGAATCCCTATCTCCAGATGAGGTACCACTGAACCTACCAGAATGACGAGGCCTCTTGTCCGACATCTGACCACCTCCCCGTGAGAGGGCCATCTCAACTCTGTGGGCCGCATTGGCCGCCTCCTGAAAGGAAATATCACTACTAACTCCCATGGCCATCTGGAGATGGATCGGCTGAATCAATCCATCAATAAACCTCCGGACCCTCTCTCGCTCCGTAGGGAGTATCACAACCGCATGGCGTGCCAAGTCAACAAATCTAGTCTCATACTGTGTGACTGTCATGGAGCCCTGCTGGAGGCGCTCAAACTGCCTACGAAGTGCCTCCCGCTGAGTGACTGGGAGAAAATTCTCCAAAAATAACTCCGCGAACTGATCCCATGTCAAAGCTGGAGACCCTGCGGGTCTATGTAGGCAATAATCCCTCCACCAAGTCTTGGCGGACCCTGCAAGCTGAAGGTGCAAAAATCGACCTCGTTGGTCTCCACTATACCCATGGTCCTGAGGATCTCATGACAACTGAATAGAAAATCCTGGGGATCCTCTGATGAAGCACCGCTGAAAGTGGTGGTGAAGAGCTTGGAGAACCGATCAAGTCTCCACAAAGCATTTGAAGACATAGCCGCTCCATCGATGGCCTGAGCTATAATACCTGTCTGAGCTGCCATTGCGGGCTGAACCATTGGGACCTGAGTCCGGGGAGCTACCTGCTCCGGAGTACGCGTATCAGGAGTTTGAACCCCTCCTCCAGCCTGAGAAGTGGCTGGGGCTACTGGCAGAAAACCCGCTCTAGTGACACTATCCATAAAGCCTGCCAATCTGACTAGAGCATCCTGAAGATCTAGGGTGAACATGACCCTTCCTAGGACTTGAGCTGGGCCTACTGGAGCTGCTGGGGCTGGAACCTCCTCATCATAATCAATATGAGGCTCCACCTCTAAACTGCCCGGGGCTGAGCTCTGACCGTACCTCGGCCTCTGGCACGGTCTCGGCCTCTGCCCCTCACATGAGCTGTTGCTGGGGGATCGGGTTGCTGCGCGGTAGAAGAAGAAGCACGTGTTCTCGCCATCTACGAAAGAATAGAGTAGAAATAAAATCACTAATTGAGAAAACAAAATCGCAAGACAAGAAAGAACAAAAGTGAAATTTTTCCTAACTCTGTAGCCTCTGGGGATAATTACAGAAGTCTCCGTACCGATCCCTCAGACTCTACCGAGTTTGTCCGTGAGTAACGAGACCTATGCAACCTAGAGCTCTGATACCAACTTGTCACGACCTGGATTTTCCACCATCGGGAGTCGTGATGGCGCCTACTAACGGAGCTAGGCCAGCCAAACTTCAAACATTCTCTAATCAACCTCAACAATATAAATGTACTGAAAACAATTAAATAAGTGCGGAAGACTTTAAGTTTAATAAAATGAAATCAACATGCGGAAGTTTAAAACATTTCTCTACCTAAAATCTGGTGTCACTTGCTCAGGACTACTAAAGAGTACTACAAACAAGTGTGAATGGAAAGAAAATGCATATGTTTGTCTTGGTACAATGAAAACAAATAGAAATAAAGGAAGGGACTTCGGCCTGCGAATGCCAGCTAGGCTACCTCGTGAGTTCCTGGACTGAAGACAGCTCCCGGGAAAAATCCTACTGCTGCTGTCCAAAAGCTGCTCCTGGATCTGTGCAAAACGATGCACAGAGTGTAGCATCAGCACAACCGACCACATGTGCTGGTAAGTGCCTGGCCTAACCCCGGCGAAGTAGCGACGAGCTAGACAGGACTACCAAATCAACCTGTACAATTATATATATATATACAATACATGGAAAAGAAGTACCGAAACAAAACAGTTAAAATGGAGGGGAAACATGCCATGGTGGAGTACAATCCGAATATAAAAGTCATCAGCGTAATTAAGAAACAGGACACAATAATAACTACCAAAGAATAGGAAATTCAACAGTTGCACGGCATCAACCTTAGTGCTTTTACAAGCAATCAAACAAAATGCACGGTATCACCCTTCGTGCTTTCCTCACATAACTCTCATTTCATGGTATAGAATGACCCTTCGTGTATAATATAATCAACAATGGCATGGAATGACCCTTCGTGCAAATATAATCAACAATGGCACGGAATGACCCTTCGTGCAAATATAATCAACAATGGCACGGAATGACCCTTCGTGCAAATATAATCAACAATGGCACAGAATAACCCTTCGTGCATTATCATTCTTCCTCACCCAAACAACAATCACAACCAAACGGGCGAGGGGAATAAACAATAATGAGAAATGTCCCAGCAAGGGAAAACACAAATGAATAACTAAGTCCCGCCAAAGGAACAATAACAACAACTTTCACATCCCGGCAAGGGAAAATATTCAATATACTCAAACCATCCCAGCAAGGAATTTATCACAACTCTTTCCAATACTTTCATCTCCTACTCAATAGTATTTATCGTTTGAGCCAACGCTCCAAGGTATTAACATTTCATAGTTTATCCTTAAACTCTTCACATTATGTAGAAATCATTATTTAACTTGGAAGAGTTCCAAAATATATCAAAAACAAGTACAAACAAAGACTCACGGTCATGCTAGACTCCGGTGTATAGATACTCGTCACCATGCCTATACACCGCACTCAATCATTTAGCAAATAGAAATTTATGATACTCTAATCCTATTCCCTCAAGCCAAAGTTAGATCAAACACTTACCTCGATCCAAAAGATAGCAATCAACTCTCCAATACCGCCTTTCCTCTAAAATCCGCCTCCGAAACAATGATATCTAGGCATAATTAATTCAATGATATCAATTAGGGCTCAACAACATAATCCCATAGCCTAGAAATAAGTTTTCTAGCATTCTTCCAAAAATAGCAAAATCCGTCACCGGGCCCACATGGTCCAAGCTGGTCGGACCAAAACCCAATCACCCATAACCCCACGAGTTCAAATATGTAATTTATTTTAAGATTCGACCCCAAATTGAGGTTGAATCACCCAAAATTTCCAAAGCCCTAGTTCTACCCAAAACCCTTAATTTCTACCTTGAATTCATGATTTAGGGCTAGGAAATTAGTGATTAGGTGAAGAAACTAAGAGATAATGAAGTTAAGAACACTTACCTAGCAAGCTATGGAGGAAAAGGAGCTTGAAATTCGTCTACGGGGTGTTGGGATAGAGAGCTCGTGTGAAATAATGGCTAATTCCCGTAATGAACACTGTTTTTATGACTTAAAAATCATTGGGTGAAATTACCCTATGCGTTCGCGACAGAAGGGTCGCGTTCGCGATGAACAAAAATTGGCAAGCATCGCGTTCGCGGAAGAGGGATGCTAACGCAAAGAGGAAATATTGGGTGCCCGAAAATTTAGCCTACGCGAACGCGTTTGGCATCACGCGAACGCGAATAAGGGGGAACTGACTCTATGCTATCGCGAGGACGGGTTCGCGAACGCAAAGCAGGGGAAACTAAGGCATTGCGAACACGAGCCTGGGGCCGCATTCGCGAAGAACAAAACCACTGTGTAAAAAATGCAGCAAAATCTGATGTGTTTTTAAGTGCAAAACCACCCCGAACCACCTCCGAATCACTCCCGTGCCCTCGGGTCTCCCAACCAAACACACACGCTAACTCAAATACATCCTACGAACTTGCTCAAGCGATCAAATTGCTAAGATAACATCAAAATCAAAGAATCAAACCCCAAAACTCATGATTTTCATTTCAAAGTTCATCAACCTCTAAATTTAGATATTTAGGTCCGAAACACGTCAAACAACGTCCTATTTCGACCAAATTTCACAGAAAGCGCTTAACGCATATTTAAGACCTGTACCGGGCGTCGGAACCAAAATAGGAGCCCGATACCTATATTTTCTAACTCATTTTCATTTTCATTTTCATTTTTCCTTAATAATTCTAGAAAATAATTTAACAGAAAATTCTTTTACCCGAGTTCTGGACCTCGAATTTCGACTCCGGGCACATGCTCGAGTCCTATATTTTTTTATGGACCCTCCGGGGCCGTCAAATCACGGATCCGGTTCCGTTTATCCAAAATATTGACCAAAGTCAACTATATCAATATTAATATCAAAATTCTTCAAATGTTTCACATATTTCACGTATTTTAACATAAACATTTTCCGGCTTCACGCTCGGACTGCGCATGCAAATCGAGGCAACTAAAAGCAAGGTTTCCAAGGCCTCAGAAGCGTTGAAAAAGGAAGAAATACGGTGATGACCCTTTGGGTCATCACATATTTGGCATATCACATGTACGCGACCAATGATATATTTATGTAACCACACAATAATATTTATTCTCTTTATTTCACTCAAACTTCCCTTAGGGGTGAGTTGTGTGGTATTCATATAATCATGAATTGCATGTATTTATTCATTGCTTTATCACATATTGCCACATTCAACTTTAGGAATGGGTTTGCATTCTCAATGCTTATCACAAGACACATTCTCTTCAAGAAATGGATCATAATCAGCGACGTGGTTTATTATTTTAATACCAATTTGATGATAAACATTGTCTTCACATTTTGAAAGACTATTTTGAGAACCTTTATTGTTCTCCTTTTAAAATCATAGTGATGATTATTATTATTTTGATATTTGGAACGCTCACGTTCATTGTTCAACCACTTCTCTTCATTCACACTTATTATGTGCCGTTGTCACATTCATTTCAAGAATGGAGCAAATCAAGTGGGACAATGTGACGATCCGGCCCATCGTCACATGAGTTACCACCCCTTTTTCCCAATATTATGTTGCTCTATGTTTTAATATCAGTATTTGAGTTGATCGGGTAGAATTGGATTGGTTTTAGTTGGAAATGAGGCACTTGGCCTCTTAGAGGAGAGTTTATTTTGGAAAAGTCAACCGGAAGTTGACTATTTAGTTAGAGGGCTCGGATGTGAATTCTGGTGATTCGGTTAGCTTCGGGGGATGATTTGTGACTTAGGAGTGCGATCGAAATTGAATTTGGAGGTCCGATGTAGAATTAGGCTTGAATTGGCAAAGTTTGAATTTTGGAGGATTCCGGTTGATAGGTGAGATTTTGATCCGACGGTTGGAATGGAATTCCGAGGGTTGTTGTAGCTTCGCTAGGTGATTTTGGATATGTGTGCAAAATTTCAGGTCATTCGGACGTCGTTTGGTCGGGTTTTTGATCGAATGCGTATTTTGGAAGATTTAAAGGAACTTAGGCTTGAATCCGTGGTGAATTGATGATTTTAATGTTGTTTAACGTGTTTTGATGATTGGAACAAGTTTGTATGATGTTTTGGGTTATGTTGGTGCTTTCGGTTGAGGTCCCGGGAGCCTCGGGATCAGTTCGGGTGGTTGAACGAGAGAAGTTGAAGTTGGAAGTTTGCTGGTTTTTGTTGCAGCAGATGTTTTCGCATCTGTGGAAAACATACCGCAGATGCGGCTTCACGGAAGCGGAAGAAGCTCCACAGGTGCGGTTTTGGGGCTTTGGCATTTTTCCTCATAAGCGGACTAAGTTCCGCATAAGCGGTCACCGCAGAAGCGGTTATGGACCGCAGAAGCGGTACTGGGCGACATAAGGAAAACCACAGATGCGGTGGGAAGGCTGCAGAAGCGGTAAAATTGTCGCAGAAGTGAAAAGGACTGGGCATAACCATTTAATTTAACCTTCGCAAATTTTAGAAATAACTCAACATTTTCATTTCAGACTAAGGAGATTTTGGGCGATTTTGAAGAGAGTTTCGAGGGCTTTCATCAGGTATGGATTCTTGGACTTAGAATACGTTATTATGGGGTAAAATCATGGATTAACACTGAAAACCCAAAGAATTAAAGGTTAAAAATGGAGGTTAGGGCTTGGGTTTTTTTTCGAAATGAGAATTTGGGATTTGAGGGAGCATTTGGACTCCGACTTTGATGAATTTTATACGTACAAACTCGTGGTGAGATGAGGAATCCGGTGATGTGAATTTCGTAATTTTTTGAGAAGTGGGCTCGGGCCTCGGGTTTTGCCAACTTTAAGATTTTTGGTATTTTTCAAGTTCTTTAGATTGGGTTATGTTTCTTTAGCCTATTGTAATGTATTCATTGTGGTTTTGGCCAGATTCGACGCGTGAGGAGGTGGATTCGAGAGGAAAAGGCATAGCATACTAGTCTTGTGCCCGGTTTGAGGTGAGAAATAGATGTAGATGATGACATGAGGGTTTGAAACCCCGGTATATCACACTGTGACGCTATATTGAGGCGAGACACGTACTCTATGGCGAGTGCGAGGTCGTTTGTGATTGGGTACTATGGCTTAGTCCGTCCGAGTGATGTTTATACTGTGTTATTGACTAGATATTGATTTGTAAGCATCCTACTTGGATTGCTATGAGCATATTTGGGCTGTGTGCCGATTATTTGGATCCCTTAGGGATTATTATCACTGTTTCCATGATGCTTAGCATATTTTCATGATATCAGTCCTGAGTTAAACGCTATCTCGAAATGATTGTAAATTTTTAAAGTTTTAAACACTTAATCTGTAATTCCTAATAATTGGAACTAAAAATGATAAACTTGACTGTGCCTGTGTAGCTTACATGCATATATCTGGACTGAGTGTGGATCGTGCTGCACGCCACAACGAATGCTACTATGATATTGCGCTTGGGCTGTAGGATCCCCTCCGGAGTCTGAACCCCCACGGTGAGCGCGGGTACCCAAATGGATCGGGTTGCGCGCCACAGCGGTCATGTGCATTGCATTGTATTGATGCATCAATATCTATCTGTTTTTCCTGTCATTGCTTGCTGTTGTTCCACCGTTAAATGTGTTGAATTATTGGTTATAGCTTTGCATTGTTATATTTTGGGATTTCTTACTTTCAGCCATTATATATGTCTATTACCATTGAGTTGGAAGTACTCACTTTACTCCATGCACCATGTGTGCAGATTCAGGTGTTCTGGGAGCTTAGTCGAGCTGTTTTGCTGCTTTCAGAGCTTTCAGGAGTTGTCGAGGTAGCTGCCTGACGTCTGCAGAACCCGACTCCTCCCCTTATCCCTCTTATCTTTTCGCATTTTAGAACTCTGTATTACATGAGAATTTGCTACTTTGTTATCTTAGAGGCTCTAGACTCGTGACCCCGGGTCTTTGGGAGATGTTGGTTATGTCAGTGTTTCATACTGTTTCTATTTAAATTATTCGGTTAATAGACTTGACAAACTGCTAATTTCATGTTGTTAATCGGTAATGGGATTTGTGATTGGGTTGTGAGTATTGATTGGTCGAGCTTGCCTAGCAATTGTGTTGGGCTCCATCATGACCGGGGTTAGGTCGTGACAAGTTGGTATCAGAGCCCAGGTTACTAGGCCTAATGAGTCATGAACCGGTTAGTAGAGTCTCGTGGATCGGTACAGAGACGTCTGTATTTATCCTCGAGAGGCTGCAGAAGCTTTAGGAAACAATTCATATTCTTGAACTCTTGTCGTGCGGCTTTGTTGTTCCGAGAACTAAACTTCTATATTCTATTCTCTCGCAGATGGCGAGAACCCGTGCTACCGGACGTGGAAGACGACCACCATTGCCACCCACTAGAGGCCGTGGACGCGGCCGTGGTCATGGTCGAGGCAGAGCAGTAGGGGCAGCACCTGTTGACCCACCAGTTGCTTCCATGCAGGACCAGCCTCTAGCTGTAGATGTTCCAGCAGCACCTGTTCAGGCACTGGCAGTGCCCATTGTGATTCCCGGTCTTCAGGAGGCTTTAGCTCAGATCCTATCCGTCTGCACTGGCCTGGCTCAGGCAGTCTCAGCCTCTACTGTCGCAGCTACTTCTCAGATTGGGGGTGGTCATCAGACCCCCGCAGCTCGCACACCCGAGCAGGTTGTTCAGGGATTGCAGACACCAGGAGCAGCCCGAGCTCAGCCAGTTGCAACGGTTGCTTCAGTTGTGCCAGTCGCACCAGCTCCAGATTATGTGGTTCCAGTTATGCCAGACAACAAGCAGCGTCGACTAGAGAGGTTCGGTAGACTCCAGCCTCCGACGTTCAGTGGTACTGAGGGCGAGGATGCCCAGGGATTTATAGACAAGTGTCAGCGTATGCTTCGCACTGCAGGGATTTTGGAGTCGAGTGGAGTGGCTTTTACTACCTTCCAGTTCTCGGGGGCGGCATTTACATGGTGGGAGGAGTTTGAGAGGCGTAGGCCTATTGGAGCAGCGTCCGTTACTTGGCAACAGTTCTCCACTCTCTTTCTGGAGAAGTATGTACCTCAGTCTCGCAGGGAGGAGCTGTGTCGTCAGTTCGAATGGCTAATTCAGGGGGACATGACTGTGACCCAGTATGAGTTGAGGTTTACGCAGTTAGCTCGACATGCTACTTGGATGATCTCGACTAATCAGGAGAGGATTAGGTGGTTCGTAGATGGCCTCAACTATCCAATCCACATCTTGATGACTAGAGAGAGGGTTGTAGCCGCTTCGTTTGAGGAGGTAGTTGACTTGGCGCGACAGATTGAGACAGATCACCGTCGGGAGCGTGAGGAGAGGGAGGCCAAGAGGCCTCGAGGTTCAGGTAGCTTCAGTGGTGCTCCGTCTAGGGGCCAGTTCCAGCGTGGCGGAAGTCGTTCCTTCAGGCCTCCCTAGTCAGGTTGCCCAGAGTACAATGGGACTTTTTCAGGCCGTGTTCATCAGGGATTTCAGCAGGGCCAGTGTTCACTTAGTGCCCTTCCAGCTCAGAGCTCTACTCCTGCTTCTTCAGCCCAGGGTTCTTCAGTAGCGAGGGGTTCTCTTCAGTCCCCTTATACAGCACCGGGTAGTTGCTACGGGTGTAGTGAGTTTGTCCACATGAGGAGGCAGTGTCCTCGGCTTCGTGGTGGTCAGTCTCAGCAGAGGGATCAGCCCTCCTCTTCTACTCCATCTACTTCAGCACCCTCCCAGTCAGGTAGGGGTGGGGGCCAGGTAGCTAGGGGCCGCCCTAGGGGTGGAGACCGATCTGGTGGTGGTCAGGCTCGATTCTATGCTCTCCCAGACAGGAAGGACGCCATTGCGTCAGATGCTGTTATCACAGGTATTATCTCAGTCTGCCACAAGGATGCTTCTATTTTATTTGATCCCGGGTCTACATACTCTTATGTGTCTTCATATTTTACTCATCACCTAGGTACAACCTGTGGTTGTCTTGCCTTGCCTGTGCATGTATCTACCCTGGTGGGTGATACTATTATTGTGGATCATGTATATCGATCTCGTCTGGTGACTATTGGGGGTCTGGAGACCCGAGTTGACTTTTGTTGTTGGGTATGGTAGATTTTGATCTGATTCTGGGTATGGATTGGCTATCTTGGTACCATGCTATTCTGGACTGTCATGCCAAGACAGTTACATTGGCTATTCCGGGTGTTCCGAGGATTGAATGGCGAGGTATGACCGACTATGTTTCTAGCAGGGTGATTTCCTTCCTAAAGGCCTAGCGGATGGTTGGGAAAGGTTGTTTATCGTACTTGGCTTTTGTGAGAGATGTTGGAGCTGAGACTCCTAGTCTTGATTCTGTGCCCGTTGTGAAGGATTTCCCAAATATGTTTCCAGCAGATTTGTCGGGCATGCCGCCGGACAGAACCATTGATTTCGGTATTGATCTGGTACCAGGCACTCAGCCTATCTCTATTCCTCCCTATCGTATGGCACCAGCTGAGTTAAAGGAATTGAAGGAGCAGCTTCAGGAACTCCTAGATAAGGGGTTCATTCGTCCTAGTGTGTCGCCGTGGGGTGCACCGGTCCTATTTGTGAAGAAGAAAGATGTCACAATGAGAATGTGCATTGACTACAGGCAGTTAAACAAGGTGACAGTGAAGAACAAATATCCACTACCGCGCATTGATGACTTGTTTGATCAGCTCCAGGGAGCAAGGGTATTCTCAAAGATTGATCTCCGTTCAGGCTATCACCAGCTGAAGATTAGAGATTCTGATATTATGAAGACAGTTTTTAGGACGAAATATGGGCATTATGAGTTTCTAGTTATGTATTTAGGGCTGACCAATGCCCCAGCCGCGTTCAAGCATTTGATGAACAACGTGTTTCAGCCGTATCTGGATTTATTTGTGATTGTTTTTATTGATGACATCCTGGTGTACTCACGTAGACAGGAGGATCATGCTCAGCATTTGAGAGTGGTATTGCAGATATTGAGGGAGGAGAAACTTTATGTGAAGTTCTCCAAGTGTGAGTTCTGGCTTGGATCTGTGGCGTTTCTGGGGCACGTGGTGTCTAGTGATGGTATTCAGGTTGACCCAAAGAAGATAGAGGCGGCGCAGAGTTGGCCTAGACCATCCTTAGCCACGGAGATTTGGAGTTTCCTCGGTTTGGCAGGGTATTATCGCCGGTTTGTCTAGGGTTTTTCATCTATTGCATCGTCCTTGACCAAGTTGACGCAGAAGGGTGCACCATTTGTATGGTCGGACGAGTGCGATGAGAGCTTTCAGAAGCTTAAGACAACTTTGACCACAGCTCCAGTGTTAGTTTTGCCATCAGCTTCAGGTTCTTACACCGTGTATTGTGATGCTTTGAGAGTTGGGATTGGATGTGTGTTTATGCATGAGGGTAGAGTCATTGCATATGCTTCTCATCGGTTGAAGCCCCATGAGAAGAACTACCCCGTACATGATTTGGAGTTGGCTGCTATAGTTCATGCTTTGAATATTTGGAGGCACTACCTATATGGCGTATCTTGTGAGGTATATACTGATCATCGTAGCCTTCAGAATTTGTTCAAATACAAGGATCTTAATTTGAGGCAGCGGGGGTGGCTTGAGTTGCTTAAGGATTATGACATTACCATTTTGTATCATCCGGGGAAGGCCAATGTAGTGGCTGATGCTTTGAGCCGAAAGGCGGTGAGTATTGGTAGTTTGGCGTACATTCCAGTTGGGGAGAGACCATTTGCAGTTGATGTCCAAGCTTTGGCCAATCAGATGGTGAGGCTAGATATTTCGGAGCCTATTCGGGTGTTGGCTTGTGTGGTATCTCAGTCTTCCTTGTATGACCGCATTAGAGAGCGCCAGTATGATGATCCGCATTTGCTTGTCCTTAAGGACAGGGTTCAGCATAATGATTCTAGGGATGTGACTATTGATAGTGATGGTGTGTTGAGGATGCAGGGCCGGATTTGCGTGCCCAATGTGGATAGGCTTCGGTAGTTGATATTGGAANACTGTGAGCAGGTCAAGTATGAGCATCAGAGGCCCGGTGGTGTACTTCAGCGTATGGATATTCCCGAGTGGAAGTGGGAGAGGATTACTATGGATTTTGTGAGTGGTCTCTCTCGGACATCGAGGAAGTTTGATTCGATTTGGGTGATTGTAGATCGGCTGACCAAGTCCGCGCACTTCATTCCGGTGTGTACTACCTATTCTTCAGAGCGGTTAGAAGAGATTTTTATCCGGGAGATTGTACGGTTGCATGGGGTCCCAGTTTCCATTATATCAGATAGGGGTACTCAGTTTACTTCTCAGTTCTGGAGGACTTTTCAGCGAGAGTTGGGCACACAGGTAGAGTTGAGCATAATATTTCATCCACAGACGGACGGGCAGTCCGAGCATACCATTCAGATATTGGAGGACATGTTGCGTGCCTGTGTTATTGATTTTGGAGTTTCTTAGGCTGATTTCTTGCCACTTGCAGAGTTTGCCTACAACAACAGCTATCAGTCTAGCATTCAGATGGCACCGTATGAGGCCTTACATGGGAGACGTTGTAGATCCCCGGTTGGTTGGTTTGAGCCCGGCGAGGCTAGGCTATTGGGGACAGAGTTGGTCCAGGATGCCTTAGATAAGGTGAAAGTGATCCAGGAGAGACTTCGTACAGCTCAGTCACGCCAGAAGAGTTATGCGGACAGGAAGGTTCGAGATGTATCTTATATGGTGGGCGAGAAGGTCTTGTTGAAGGTTTCGCCTATGAAGGGCGTTATGAGATTTGAAAAGAGAGGGAAGCTGAGTCCACGGTTCATTGGCCCTTTTGAGATACTTAGGAGGATTGGGGAGGTGGCCTATATGCTTGCTTTGCCACCCAGCTTATCAGGGGTTCATCCGGTATTTTATGTTTCTATGCTCCAGAAGTATATTGGAGACCCGTCTTATGTGTTAGACTTCAGTATGGTTAAGCTAGATGATGAATTGACCTATCATGTGGAGCCAGTGGCTATTTTGAGTCGTCAGGTTTGAAGATTGATATCAAAGGATATAGCTTCGGTAAAGGTTCAGTGGAGAGGTCGGCCCGTGGAGGAGGCTACGGGAGATGCGGAGTAGATATCCGCACTTGTTTGAGACTCCAGGTATGTTTCTTGACCCGCTCGAGGACGAGCGTTTGTTTTAGTTGGGGAGGATGTGATGACCCGACCTGTCGTCACGTGAGTTACCACCCCGTTTTCCCATATTATGTTGCTCTATGTTTCAATATCAGTATTTGAGTCGATCGGGTAGAATTGGATTGGTTTTAGTTGGAAATGAGGCACTTGGCATCTTAGAGGAGAGTTTGTTTTGGAAAAGTTAACCGGAAGTTGATTATTTAGTTAGAGGGATCAGATATGAATTCTGATGATTCGGTTAGCTTTGGGGGATAATTTGTGACTTGGGAGTGCGATCGGAATTGAATTTGGAGGTCCGGTGTAGAATTAGGCTTGAATTGCTGAAGTTTGAATTTTGGCGGATTCCGGTTGATAGGTGAGATTTTGATCCGAGGCTTGGAATGGAATTTTGAGAGTTGCTATAGCTTCGCTAGGTGATTTTGGATATGTGTGCAAAATTTTAGGTCATTTGGACGTTGTTTGGTCGGGTTTTTGATCGAATGTGTGTTTCGGAAGTTTTAAAGGAACTTAGGCTTGAATCCGTGGTGAATTGATGATTTTAATGTTGTTTGACGTGTTTTGATGATTGGAACAAGTTCGTATGATGTTTTGGGTTATGTTGGTGCTTTCGGTTGAGGTCCCGGGGGCCTCGGGATAAGTTCGGGTGCTTGAACGAGAGAAGTTGAAGTTGGAAGTTTGCTGGTTTTTGTTGCAGCAGATGTTTTCGCATCTGCGGAAAACAGACCGCAGATACGGCTTCGCGGAAGCGGAAGAAGCTCCGCAGGTGCGGTTTTGGGGCTTTGGCATTTTTTCACAGAAGCGGTCAGCGCAGAAACGGTTATGGACCGCAGAAGCGGTCCTGGGCGACTTAAGGAAAACCGCAGATGCGGTGGGAAGGCTGCAGAATCGAAAAGGACTGGGCAGAACTATTTAATTTAACCTTCACGAATTTTAGAAATAACTCAACATTTTCATTTCGGATTAAGGATATTTTGGGCGATTTTGAAGAGAGTTTCGAGGGCTTTCATCAGGTATGGATTTTTGGACTTAGAATACGTTATTATGGTGTAAAATTATGGATTAACACTGAAAACCAAAAGAATTAAAGGTTAAAAATGGAGGTTAGGGCTTGGGTTTTTTTTCGAAATGAGAATTTGGGATTTGAGGGAGCATTTGGACTCCGATTTTGATGAATTTTATATGTACGGACTCGTGGCGAGATGAGGAATCCGGTGATATGAATTTCGTAATTTTTTGAGAAGTGGGCTTGGGGTTCAGGTTTTGCCAACTTCGAGATTTTTGGTGTTTTTCGAGTTCTTTTGATTGGGTTATGTTTCTTTAGCCTATTGTAATGTATTCGTTGTGGTTTTGTCCAGATTCGATGCGCGAGGAGTTGGATTCGAGAGGAAAAGGCATAGCGGACTAGTCTTGTGGCCGGTTTGAGGTGAGTAATATATGTAGATGATGACTTGAGGGTTTGAAACCCTGGTATATCACACTGTGACGCTATATTGAGGCGAGACACGTACTCTATGGCGAGTGCGGTCGTTTGTGATTGGGGACTATGGATTAGTCCGTTCGAGTGATGTTCATACTGTATTATTGACTAGATATTGATTTGTAAGCATCCTACTTGGATTGCTATGAGCATATTTGGGCTATGTCCCGATTATTTGTGTCCCTTAGGGATTATTATCACCGTTTTCATGATGCTTAGCATGTTTTCATGATATCAGTCCTGAGTTAAACACTGTCTTGAAATGATTGTAAATTTCTAAAGTTTTAAACACTTAATCTATAATTCCTAATAATTGGAACTGAAAATGATAAACTTGACTGTGCTTGTGTGGCTTACATGCATATATCTGGACTGAGTGTGGATCGGGCTGCACGCCGCAGCAAATGCTACGATAATATTACGTTTGGGCTGTAAGAGCCCCTCCGGAGTCTGAACCCCTACAGTGAGCGCGAGTACCCAAATGGATCGGGTTGCACGTCGCAGCGGTCATGTGCATTGCATTGCATTTATGCATCGATATCTATCTATTTTACCTGTCATTGCTTGCTGTTGTTCCACCATTAAATGTATTGAATTATTGGTTATAGCTTTGCATTGTTATATTTCGGGATTTATTACTTTCAGCCATTATATATGTCTATTACCATTAATTTGGAAGTACTCACTTTACTCCCTATACCATGTGTGCAAATTCAGGTATTCCGGGAGCTTAGTCGAGCTGTTTTGCTGCTTCCAGAGTTTTCAGGAGTTGTCGAGGTAGCTGCCTGACGTCTGCAGAACCCGACTCCTCCCCTTATCCCTCTTATCTTTCCGCATTTTAGAACTCTGTATTACATGAGAATTTGCTACTTTGTTATCTTAGAGGCTCTAGACTCGTGTCCCCATGTCTTTGGGAGATGTTGGTTATGTCAGTGTTTCATAGTGTTTCTATTTAAATTATTCGGTTAATAGACTTGACAAACTGCTAATTTCATGTTGTTACTCGATAATGGGATTTGTGATTGTGTTGTGAGTATTGATTGGTCGGGCTTGCCTAGCAATTGTATTGGGCGCCATCACGACCGGGGTTGGGTCGTAACAGACAATCTTCATATTTTTAATGAAAAATATATTATTTTTCTTTAGTCATCATTATATCATCAATATGGTGCATTGGGACTCGAATTCAATGTCTTACCTATATAAAGGCATGTTTGACCATAATGACTTGAAATTGAAACACAACTTTTATCATCATGGTGTATCAGGATTCAAATTCATGTCTTACCCCAAGCTTTAAAAATAATACCAATTTATAATAATTACATGCATAAAACCAATTAGTGCTCTAGTGATATCATATTTGTAAGTTCATATGAACTAACACTATAAAAATAATTATTCTACACTAAATAATTAATTATTGTGGTATTAATTAAAAATTGGACATCGATATCTCAATAACCCAAAGTAAATATCACATCCATTAATTTGAATAAAATGAATTAAGTGATGCACAAATATGATATAAAAATATCATAATAATTTGACAAAAATCGTAAATTAGATAATACCAAAATATATGTAAACCGTATGTCCAGTTAGTACATGGTATGCATTATTAAATTATATAACTTAATTGGCATGACTTAAAATGTACTAAATATATGTAGGAACAATACTGGTTAATATGAATACCTTATTGCACTAAGGTCTTTATCAAGCAATTCCAGTAATAATTTGGTTAAATGATTTGACATGTTACATAATTAGTATTGTTGCTTTATTATATATCACAATTCAATTTTTAGAAAGTTAATAAGAAAGTAATAATATTTTTCTAGACAGTTTACATATTATAACAGGCTAGCTAGCTATAAAACATAATGATATCACTATTTCCAAGTACCAGCAAAATCATGTTATTTTGCTTTTAAAGTCATTAGTTCATATAATTAAATGTAAAATTGAATGAAGGCAGTAAACAATAACAAGGAAAGAATCGATTAGTTTAATAACTGTTCCGATCAAACATATATATGTCCGTGAAACTAAAAGGCCGTGAGAATTTTACCAAAGTATAAATTATTTCACAGTTTCTAATGGAACTAAGCTCCAAAGTTAGTTAAAAAAAAAAAATTATACCGAATTTTCATACCACAAGATGGAGTAGAAATGATAGAATGTGACTTACTTAGAATATTATCGTTGTTCGATAAGAGATGTAGCAAATAAAGACATATATTTCCATATAGTAATGATTGAACACGTTAATTTGATAAGAACTATCATTAATGAAAATTTTGGTGTAGTACATACCTCTTGTACTTATATTTTTATCTTATCAAAATAAAATAGCTACGAGTATTATTATTATATTAATAATATGTGACAGTAAACTAATGTATAATCATTATACTAGGCATACTAAAGGGTATTATAAGGTAAAACCATAAACATACATAATAAAGTATAATTGTAATTTTGTAAATTATGTAGTCTAACGCATGCCACCTATTATTAGTTCACGAAAATTTAACTATACTATATTCATGAACAAGATGCTCAGGTTTATGTTATGACAATAGATTATCCAGATATACCTTACCAGAAGTGGAATTCAACCTTGAGGTTAGAGACTTCGTGCTAATAACGTGTTATAAAATAAAAGCAATTTAGTAAAACATGAACAAGAAATAAAGGCAATTTAGTAAAACATGAACAAGAAATAGAGATAGAGAGAAGGAAGAGATTTTCTTCTTCAATTATGTGTATTTTCCTATTAATTACAAGGCCTTAAAATAGGCATAAAAAATAAAGAAAATATGTCATTGAATATGTTATTAAGTATTTGAGATGAAGATCATGGAAGAAGAGTAGACATCCATAATAATTTGATTGTAACAGCCCGATTGGTCGTTTTGAGCCCTAGCGCGTTGTTCAGCAGTCTGAGGCCATGAGTAACTTTATTTCAGGTATTGCGACTTGTACGCATGGTCGGAATTGAAATTCAGGAAGATCGGAGTTAAATTTAAATGAAAATTCTCATTTCGGATGCCTTAAGTTGGAGAAAATAGCTAAGGTTGGAATTTGAGTAAACGACCTCGAAATCAAGATCCGAAGGTTCCAGTAGGTTTGTATGATGATTTCGAACTTGGGTGTATGCCCGGATCGGGTTTTGGATAACCCGGGAGTATTTTGGCGCTTATTGTGGAAGTTAACATTTTGGAAGAAATTTTTTAAGTTTGGCTTGAAGTGTATTGCAGTGTTATCGATGTCTGTTTTGAATTCAGAGACTGGGAGTAGCTCCGTATGGTGATTCTGGAGTTGGGAGCGCGATCGGAAGTGAATTCGGAGGTCCGTGGGTCATTTTGAAGCCATTTGGCTAAAGATAGAAATTTGAAAGTTTTTTGAGAAGTTTGACCGGAAGTGAACTTTTTGATATCGGGGTCGGAATCCAATTCCGGAAGTTGGAGTAGGTCCTTAATATCAAATATGACTTGTGTACAAAATTTGAGGTCAATCAGACATGATTTCATAGGTTTAAACATCAGAAATAGAAGTTGGAAATTTCAAGGTTCATAAAGCTCGGATTGGAGGTCGAATGATGATTTTAGCATTGTTTGATGTGATTTGAGGCCTTGAGCAAGTCCATAATGTATTTTGGGATGGGTTGGTATGATTGGTTTGGGTCCCGAGGGGCCTTGGTAGATTTCGGGTGGTTAACGGATCGAAATGAAATTTCTCAAGGCTGAAGTTGCTGGTTGCTGGTATTTCCGATTCTGCCAAATTGGGACCGCAGAAGCGGCCCTGCAGAAGCGATGAAGGAACCGCAGAAGCGGTTGGGAGTGAAAGGAGCAGGGACCGCTTATGCGGTCAGGAATCTACAGAAGCGGTGGACTTATCGCAGAAACGGATTAGGGCGGCTAGGCTGGGACCGCAGATGCGGTCATTTTTCCACAGAAGCAGGACCGCACGTGCGGTGGAGGAGTCGCGGAAGCGAAAAGACCTGGAGGCAGAAGGTTATTTTAAAGTCAGGGAATGGCCATTTCTCTCATATTTTCTTGGCTTGGGGGCGATTCTTGGAGGATTCAAGAGAGAAATTCATTCATCAATGATAAGGTAAGCTAATCCCACCTATTATGAGTATAGATTTTAACATGTAAATGGGTAGAAAATTGAGGGTTAGAGGAAGACCTAGAAAATTTGTGTTCTTGAATTTTGACCACGATTTTGAGTATGGAATTAAGAGAAAATCATATATTTGAGTTCGTGAGTTCTTGGATAAACTTTATCTTCGAGAAATTTCGGATTCCGGGCGCGTGGGCCCAAGGGCATTTTTTGTCAACTTTCCCAATCGGGGTTAGGAATTGTTATAAATTGAATTATAATGAGTACCGTAGCATACATTAATGGATTTGTATAACTATTTGCTAGTTTTGGAGCAATGTGCGTTGGTTCAAGCCTTCGGAAGAATGTAGAATGCCGGCCATAAGTCTTCGGAGCGAGGTGAGTCTCCTTTCTAACCTTGTAAGAGGGAATTGTCCCCATAGGTGTAATAATCGATCTTGTGCTCCTATTTGTGGGGTCTACGTACGCACGAGGTGACGATAGTCCGTGCGTAGCTACTATTATGCTATTATCCGGATAGTCTAGGACCCAAAAGCATGCTATACTTTGAATATTTATAATCTTGTGGATTTTCGAATTGCCTAAACCACATCAAAATAGTAAATGAATTTTTTTAACATGATCTAAACCTCATTTTCTTAAATTGTTAAAAGAGAATTAGCCTTGCTTTGAATAATTGCCCCATGTTGGCTTTTTGATTGAATGTCTCTATGTGTTTATTTTGGAACGGGCTTAACACCTCGGTATATTAAATAGATGCATCTGCAGGCGCGCCGTCGACCCTCGGCAAGTGCACATTTTATTTCTGTTGGATCGGACTGTCGCCTCGCATGATTTGCGCATGATTTACATATCATTGCCTGAGAATTTTATACGTTGATGCTGCCTTCCATGGCTTGATATATATTGATAAAATAAAGAAAAGTAAACCTTGAAAAGCCTTTATTAATTGTTGAAGGTGTATTGCCTGTTTACCTGCTTTGTGAGTTAGAACCGATATATAAAATCCCTGATTTCCTTACACATTTAGTATATTATTATTAGACCACTAGTAAGTGTCAAAGTTGACCATCCCGTCTCTACTTCTTTGAGATTAGGCGAGATACTCATTTAGTACACGTGTTTACGTACTCATACTACACTTCTGTGCATTTTTGTTACACAGGTTTATGCATCTCTAGTGGCCTACTGGGCATAGCAGCGCGGATGATTCTGGGACTAGGTGAGCTGCATTGTTCGAGGCGACCCACAACTAGTGTAGTTCCTTTTAATATTTTTTATTATTTGTTCCCTGTCCATTGTATTTCGGACAGATGTTGTATTTTATTTTCCTTATCAATAGATGCTCATGCACTTGTGATACCGGGTTTTGTGATGGTTTTTGAAAGATGTGTACTAATAGTTATTACTTAATTTGAATTGAATTAAAGATTGCTTTAATTATGTAAAATGGAAGGAAAAATCCTAGATTTTTAAAGGTATTAAAAGAGAAATTTATTGGTAATTTAGTTGGCTTGCCTGACAGAGGTGTCCGATGCCACCACGACCCTTAGTGGATTTTGGATCGTGACAACATGGTATCAGAGCACTAGGTTCCCGTCGATCTCACGAGTCATAAGCAAGTCTAGTAGTTTCTCGCAAATCGGCACGGAGACGTCTGTACTTATCCTCGGGAGGTTACAAGGCTGCTAGGAGTACTTCCCTTCTTGATTTCCTTATCGTGCGGTTTAATTCCTTTGAGGCTCATGCCTTTGATTTCTTCCTACTCAATCTTATGCGAGCGCTTGTTATAAGTCGAAAATTAAAGGATTTTAATGGCACTACAAATGTGGTGTGGGATGATTCTCCCGGTATAGTTGATTGGACTATTATAGTCGCCTTATGGAAGGATATTCTAATGTTCAGCTCAGTAACAGAACTTCTAAGAGCCTTGAGGCTAGGCACAGGTTGCTATGATGCTTATGAACAATTATTCCGCAGTGTTGTTGTGATGGTAGGATGTTGCCCACGTATCGGGGCAGTGAATGAATTGAAGGGAGGTTTACTCAGCGTGTAATTAAGAGATTTAGTATTTTATTTCCGGGAGGGGAAAGACAATCGAACTAAGGATGGTCGGATGTGGACTGGTGGAAGTAATGAAACATGGTAATTGCAAGCGTGGCGGAGTTCTCCTCTATATTGGGGGGTTGTTGTCCTAATTGGACGTATTAAGTTTATCGGTGTTATGATCCTCTACTACTCACCTTTAAGGCAAAATATTGTGAAATAGTATTGGAGATACAGTTATCAGATATCGCATGGTGCGGTGGTTTAAGATTGAATCAAGATTTCTAATATTGACAGTTCGATGAAGATGACCTCCGGAAAAGTTTAAAGTTAGTAACAAATTGTGGATTCAAGTTCCAGGAAGATACATTTTATTAAGGCAGTGATTGAGCAGCAAGATGAAGAGGGCATGTGGGAAGTGTCAGGCGGAGTTTTAAACTTCTAAAAGCCCAGGCTTAGGAAACGCGGGCCAAGCAGTTGATTAAATAGGTGAGTTTTCCCAATGTGGGAGAGTGGAGGAGCTGCGTAGGGGTTGGTAATAAGATGACTATGCGCCTTAAGGAAAGTTTAGAGCGATTTGAGAATAGTGGCGCTTGGCTANGGGGGGGGGGGGCTATTCTCCTAATTGGATGTATTAAGTTTATCGGTGTTATGATCCTCTACAACTCGCCTTTAAGGCAAGATATTGTGAAATAGTATTAGAGATACAGCTGTCAGATATCGCATGTGCGGTGGTTTAGGATCGAATCAGGATTTCTAATGTTGACGATTCGATAAAGATGACCTTCGAAAAAGTTTAAAGTTAGTAACAAATTGTGGATTCAAGTTCTAGGAAGATACATTTTATTAAGGCAGCGATTCAGCAGCAAGATGAAGAGGGCATATGGGAAGTGTCAGACGGAGTTTTAAACTTCTAAAAGGGCTAGGCTTAGGAAGCGCGGGCCGAGCAGTTGATTAAAGGGGTGAGTTTTCACAAAGTGAGAGAGTGGCGGAGCTGCGTAGGGGATGGTAATAAGACGAATATGCGCCTTAAGGAAAGTTTAAAGCGATTTGAGAATAGTGGCGCTTGGCTATTGGGGTCTACGGATCTAATTTGAAGTGGGGATTCTGGTGCGGCAGGAGATTTAATATGACGAAAAGGAGCCGCTTAAATGAAGAAGGATGCAGCATAAATTTAAATTTGGAAGGATGTTGTCGCATATTTAAATAATGTCCACGAGGGGTAAATAGACCTGTGCAACTGGAGAGTGAGCTCAGAGTCAGGGAGGGTCATTGATGTTATAGTAATTGTACCCTGTGCAGCAGTGTGGGAAGATTCCGGGGAAAGCCTTCTGTAGGTGGGTTACCCAAGTGAGTAGGTTAGTTGTCGCGTGGTTGGCGAGGCTTCCGCGAAGAATTTTATAGGTTATGTAGCAAAGAGATCGGTCGTGCAAATGTAGTGGGCGAATTAGAGTATAAAAGAATAGGGTTTTTCAGAAAGAATCCGAGAATTTATGCGGTTAATCGTGCAAGGTTATGTTGATGGAAGCTAGGGAATCTTGGTGAATTCCAGAGTTGTGAAATAATGGCTTCAAGCTAAGTGGGAGAGTCACACCTCTTATGATGTGGTTGCAGAGTTAACTACTTGCGAGATTTCAGGTTATTAGCATATTATTGGGCTATTTCAGCTACGGGGAAAAAAACATATGTGGTTAATCTGGGCAAAGGAATTTTTAAAGGTGGGATATCGTTGGCCTTGTTGGATCATGCTCAGACTTGGGTGAAAGATTCAGGATTTTGCTTTGTACAGATGCGGGTTCCAAGGGAAGTGATTCGGCGGGCTCTTTGCCAAGGGGGTACTTATGTGATAGGAGACTCATGGAGTTGATTATATTCGGGGCCAAGTCAGAGCGGGTGGCTCTCAACAACGGTCATGGTAAATTCATGAGATGAGGTGTGATGCCTAATGATGTCGAGCATATAATTACGGGTAAAAGAATCAAGCTTGTTAGCAGCTTATGAGGAAGTGCCCAGAATGTTCTATGATATGTTAACTTGCGGTATAACATTTGAGAGATAGGAATCAGTTCGTGGGATTTGAGACAACATGGTCTGGTGATTCAAGGTCACTCGAGATGAGTGCAGGTGGAGTATGTTATGTGTTGGATGGAATTGATATTATTTCTAAGATAATTGGGGGTGGATCGAAAGAAGATAGATTGGTTAGCCATAATTTAGTTGGCATATTGGCGGTAGAGATCATCTCTTTCAGCGTGATTAAGTTATGCAAGTGATCTGTGGCGGTGCGTACGAGGCTTGTCAGTCGCCGCAATTGATGTTATTCAGAAGCATTCTTCTGTTATGGTTTGTTATGTGGAAGCAAATTCTGGAAGGGCTATGGTGTCTTAGACCACTACTTAGATTTTTGCATGTTCTACGGTTATGAGTATTCGCCTGTGTCTTGCTGTGATTCTCCTAAAGTTAGTTCAATGAAAAACTTTGATGTGATAAAGTATTAATCTATTAACAATTCTGGAATTATGATGAAGAATCGTGTCCCACTGTTCATGGGCATGTCGGGAGCAGCAAGTAATATGAAATTTGAAACGAGAATCAAGGTTTCAGTTCGGTGTGGACAAAGATGTCGCAAGCTCGGATGAGCAGGAAAGGAGTTTCGGTGTTTAAAGTAAGTTGGGATTGTCTTCAGTGTCGCCTGAGATTGGTGTTTTGTAACGAGGGCTTGTATCATGGTTAATGATTCTTGATCGCTTTTCAGCGTTAGCACGGTCGGTGGGTTGGAGATAATACCCAGTTAATTGTTATGGTAGATTGTGGGAGTGTGTTCCACGGGAAGATTGCATAAATGTGGCACGAAGCCACTTGATTGATTAAAGATCTATACCAAGTATGAAGAATTGTGATGATATCGTTAAATTGAGAATGGATGCCTGGAGGGCACTCAGATTCGGAGTTGTGGATTGTACTCCGGTTATGGTGGTTGTCCTTGTGTGTTACGAGAAGAGGGGAATTAGTATGGACCTTTGAAAGGTCATTGGCTTAATTTGATATGATTAGGATCGACTTGAGGTTGGTGGAGGGATTTAAATGTGAATTTGGGATCTATGTCAGGCCAGTTGTGTTCATTTCAGTAATGCGCTCCTTATTGAATAGTCAGGGTGTTATTTCGTTGTCAGATATTCCATGTGGTGATGCATTGCGCTGTGAGAGTTATGAGACGGCTTGAGAAATCGCTTATGTGTTGAGGATTCGTGTAGAAATGATGTATTATGAGCAAGATGGCTCTTGAGATTCATATTGTATATCGCACCTTAGTTGTGCTTGAATTTTGTAGCTTTTGACGCTATATGTTCCCTCAGAGATGCTATTATGCACTTAGCATGCTTATGACCGATGTTCGGTATTTTGTTGTAATGAGCGATTTAGCTCGACGTACATCTCCTTATGTGAGTTTTATGTGTGGATTGGGTGGCACGCCACCATTGGTATGTTATTTAGATCGGGTTGCATGCCGCAACAGTGTGATGTTCAGTACAGTTTCCCCTATTTGCCTTTATGTGTTCTGTTTCCCATTTTCCGAGGGAAGCTCGTTCTAGTTGTGAGCCCGCGTCGCATGTATGATTCGCGAGCGAGGTATCCGTTTAGCATGTTGCCCGTGTCGCTTGTATGATTCGCGATCGGGGTAATTAGATCTCCTTTTCAGAGTTCGCTTCCTTTTGTATCACATTCTAATTTGTGTCCTATTGGCACATTGTGGTATCATATGAGACTTTTGATTATGTCTGGAGTGGCTTATTGCCCGAGCAGCTCGTACTGGGTGAGATGAGATTTTTGGATTTAGGATCACTGCAATCTGAGTATATGAAGCATATTATGGAGATAAGGCCATTATTTGGTCCTGTATGAGGTGATGGTTTTGTCAGGGGTATAGACTTAATGACTTGTTGACTCGACAGTTGGTTATAAATTTCGGCACATCTCTTCCGTCGTGGTATTATTGTAAGAATTAGAGCAAAACCTATGTAGGTCATGAGGTGCAATGGGAGCCTCGGATTCGTGGAATTTCAAATTATTGATCAGAGAAAGTTATGGTGATCCTATGAGTAAAGTGGTGCAAGTTGTGAATTCGGCAAAGTTATGCAGTCGCATCTGGGTACAGCGTGTAGTGATTGATATGGTGATCTTATGTTGGAAACAGGTCGGGCATAGAATTCCGGATGTTGGAATTGGGCTCTAAGGCTTATTCGCTTGAGTAAAAGAGAATATATTCGGAATTTATTGAGCTAATGTGCTTAACTAAGTTGTGGTAGCACGGGAAGCTGCATGAGAAGTTAAACAGCAATTTCAGACTACTTCAGCATAGTTCTCAGCACGTTCGAGGACGAACGTATGTTTAAGTGGGAGAGAATGTAACGACCCGACCAATCATTTTGAGCCATAGCGCGTCCTTCAGCAGTCTGAGGCTATGAGTAGCTTCATTTCAGGTATTGCGACTTGTACGCATGGTCGGAATTGAAATTCAGGAAGATAGGAGTTAAATTTAAATGAAAATTCTCATTTCGGACGCCTTAAGTTGGAGAAAATGGCTAAGATTGGAATTTTGAGTAAACGACCTCGGAATCAAGATCCGAAGGTTCCAACAGGTTCGTATGATAATTTCAAACTTGGGCATATGCCCGGATCGAGTTTTGGATAACCCGGGAGTATCTTGGCGTCTATTGTGGAAGTTAGCATTTTAGAAGAAATTTCTTAAGTTTGGCTTGAAGTGTATTGCAGTATTATCGATGTCCGTCTAGAATTCCGAGACTGGGAGTAGCTCCATATGGTGATTCTGGAGTTGGGAGCGTGATCGGAAGTGAATTCGGAGGCGCGTGGGTCATTTTGAAGCCATTTGGCTAAAGATAGAAATTTGAAGGTTTTTGAGAAGTTTGACCGGAAGTGGACTTTTTGATATCGGGGTCGGAATCCGATTTCAGAAGTTAGAGTAGGTCCGTAATGTCAAATATGACTTGTGTGCAAAATTTGAGGTCAATCGGACATGATTTGATAGGTTTAAACATCGAAAATAGAAGTTGGAAATTTCAAGGTTCATAAAGCTTGGATTGGAGGTCGAATGGTGATTTTAGCGTTGTTTGATGTGATTTGAGGCAACGAGCAAGTCCGTAATGTATTTTGGCATGGGTTGTTATGATTGGTTGGGGTCCCGGGATGCCTCGGGTGGATTCCGGATGGTTAACGGATCGAAATGAAATTTTGGAAGGCTGAAGTTGCTGGTTACTGGTATTTCTACTTCTGCGGAATTGGGACCGCAGAAGCGGCCCCGCAGAAGCGAGGAAGGAACTGCAGAAGCGGTACTGCTTATGCGGTCAGGAATCCATAGAAGCGGTGGGCTTATCGCAGAAGCGGATTGGGGCGACTAGGCTGGGACCGCAGATACGGTCATTTTTCCGTAGAAGCGGGACCGCACCTGCGTAGAGGAGTCGCAGAAGCGAAAAGACCTGGAGGCAGAAGGTTATTTTAAAGTCGGGGATTGGCCATTTCTCTCATATTTTCTTGGCATGGGGGCGATTCTTGGAGGATTCAAGAGAGGAATTCATTCATCAATGATAAGGTAAGCTAATCCCACCTATTATAAGTTAAATACATTAATTATGTATAGATTTTAACATGTAAATGGGTACAAAATTGAGGGTTAGAGGAAGTCCTAGAAAATTTGTGTTTTTGAATTTTGACCCCGATTTTGAGTATGAAATTAAGAGAAAATCATATATTTGAGTTCGTGAGTTCATGGGTAAACTTTATCTTCGAGAAATTTTGGATTCCGGGCACGTGGGCCCAAGGGCATTTTTTGTTAACTTTCCCAATCGGGGTTAGGAATTGTTATAAATTGGATTATAATGAGTACCGTAGCATATATTAATGGATTTGTATAACCATTTTCTAGTTTTGGAGCAATGTGCGCTGGTTCAAGCCTTCGGAAGAATGTAGAATGCCGACTATGAGTCTTCCGAGTGAGGTGAGTCTCCTTTCTAACCTTGTAAGAGGGAATTATCCCCATAGGCGTAATAATCGATCTTGTGCTCCTATTTGTGGGGGCTACGTACGCACGAGGTGACGAGAGTCCGTGCGTAGCTACTATTATGCTACTATCCGGATAGTCTAGGACCCAAAAGCATGTTATACTTTGAATATTTGTAATGTTGTGGATTTTCGAATTGCCTAAACCACATCAAAATAGTAAATGAATTTTCTTAACGTGATCTAAACCTCATTTTCTTAAATTATTAAAAGAGAATTAGTCTTGCTTTGAATAATTGCCCCATGTTGGCTTCTTGATTGAATGTCTCTATGTGTTTATTTTGGATCGGGCCGCACGCCTCGGTAGATTAAATAGATGCATCTATAGGCGCGCCGACCCTCGGCAAGTGCACAGTTTAATTCTGTTGGATCGGACCGTCGCCTCGGCATGATTTGCGCATGATTTATATATCGTTGCCTGATAATTTTATACGTTGATGCTGCCTTCCATGGCTTGATATAAATTGATAAAATAAATAAAAGTAAACCTTGAAAACCCTTTATTAATTGTTGAAGGTGTATTGCCTGTTTATCAGCTTTGTGAGTTAGAACCGATATATAAAATCCCTGATTTCCTCACATATTTAGTATATTATTATTGGACCACTAGTAAGTGTCAAAATGGACCATCTCGTCTCTACTTCTTCGAGATTAGAAGGGATACTCATTTAGTACACGTTGTTTACGTACTCATACTACACTTCTATGCATTTTTGTTGCACAAGTTTATGCATCTCTAGTGGCCTACTGGGCGTAGCAGCGCGGATGATTCTGGGACTAGGTGAGCTGCATTGTTCGAGGCGACCCGCAGCTAGTGTAGTTCCTTTCAGCATTTTTTATTGTTTATTCACTGTCCACTGTATTTCGGACAGATGTTGTATTTTATTTTCCTTATCAATAGATGCTCATGCACTTGTGACACCGGGTTCTGGGATGATTTTCGAAAGATGTGTACTAATAGTTATTACTTAATTTGAATTGAAGTAAAGATTGCTTTAATTATGAAAAATGGAAGGAAAAATCCTAGATTTTCAAAGGTATTAAAAGAGAACTTTATTGATAATTTAGTTGGCTTGCCTGACAGAGATGTCCGGCGCCACCACGATTCTTAATGGATTTTGGATCGTGACATTAATATTTATCATAACAAATCTGAATTAATCGAAGCGATAAATTTCGAATAGAGAATCAATTGGAGTTGTTGGTCCACTTGCAACATTGGGTACAACCAATTAAACAAAATACCTTTCCACCTTGAAGGTCACATGCACAATCTAGAGCTTGGCCACTCATTTTTGGCCTTACTTATCTCCAAACACATCAAGATTTTTTCTTCCATTTATTATCTCTGAATTTGAAATTTAAAAAATAATGAGGTCCTTTTCAACTAAATTAGCTAGAAAAATCATAGATTTATTATTTTATTGCATTGCCATCTGGCTATGAACTTTTCTAGTGAGCATATACTTTGGATTCTTTGTAATGCCTTTGTCAACCTCTATGAAATATTGACTTTACTTTAAATTTTAGATGGAATAAATTTAGTTGCACTCGAGGTTGATCGTGTCGAATCAATGAATATAATATACTTGAAATAATTTTGTGACCCTGCGTGAATGCAAGATATTTTTAAATCGGGCTACCCTCATTTGTGCTTATGGATGTCCGTAATATGTCAAAGTTTATTTTCACATTATTGGGCTAAATCAAAAGTATTTGCAAGTCATGTATTTTATCGCGAATTAGTGTCAATAATCAGAGAGGAATTCAAAATTTTAATTTTATGGGTTCAGGGTTCAGGTTCTAGTAATTGAACCTATCACGTTATTTGAGTTATGAATTCATAGTTCAATAATTTTAGCAATTCCAACAAGATTTAGGCTAAAAATAATAAATTCAAATAAAACCCATGTAACTATATATATAGCCAGTCTGATTATTATTCACGAGAATATTAGCACAAATTACTAGTATTTAAATATTTGACTGCCAATTATAATTTCGTTTTAAATCTGATACCCCATGTCGTCTCGTTAAAGCTACAAATTGTAAGGCTTGCTAGAGCAAGATTGTTAAAATTTTTTTTTTAGCTGTGTGGGATCCCCTGAGAATATGCACACAAATTCAAGTGAAACTATTATTTTATTATTTTTTTCGTTTCTCATGCGGTGCCTGGTACCTGCTTTGGGATCCCAATTAAATCCAAATTCACGTCGATAAGTCCCACATTAAGGAGTAAAGCGCTCTCTAACAAAGACGACTCCATACTCAGGGCTCGAACCCGAAACCTCTAATTAAGAATGAAGGAGTACTTACTACTCTACCATAGCCGTAGATCCGAAAATTCAGCATTACAAGGACAAGGAATTAATATAAGGATAGGATGAATATATAAATACACACACTGTTTATGTCTTTCTATTATATCCTACTATTAATTTTTGTCCTAGGTCTAAATTCAGGAGCCACGAGGAGAGGACTTTTAAGGCTTGATTTATGACTATGCCCAGTCGTTTGATAAAATAGACATAGCCAAAGATAGTCTACACGTGCAAATCCGAACGAACAAATTATTAAATTGAGTCGTTTCAATCATCACTATGGGATTAACTTATTTTAATTTTACCTGAATATCCTCATATATATCTTTAAATTCTTTGTATTTAGGCATCTTAATTCCATCTACTCTCACTTCAAAAGTTCAATCTTCTTATGCTAGCTATATTTGTGACGTTCCATAGCGTTCAAACTCTTGTTAACGCCCTTAGTTTGACGGGATAGTTTAAAAAATAGCCAGATTTATAAGTGATAATTAAAAAATATGCAGTCACAATTTTAAAAGTAACGAATTTAGCTACTTTTTATCTAAAAATAAATCTAAACGGAAACTAGGGGTGTATAAATCGAACTGAAAAATCGCACCAAACCGATAAGTCAAACCAAACTGATTAAAAAACCCGACTCGGTTTGGTTTGGTTTTGAATAAAAAACCCGAATCAACCCGACATAAAAATATATAATATTTATATATATATTATTTAAGATTTTATATAAAATTTTCTTTGAAAAATATCTCGAAATATTTGGGATTCTCTTGCGGGATATAAATTTTAATAGAATATGAAGTGCTTCATATTTATTGACCTTAAATAATGGGTTGTATGATCAGTTTCTTATCAAGTGTTACTAAAATACGTCTATCTTTTTGTTCTTACATATTTATATCATATGTTAAGATGTATTAAATTCTTATATCTTTTTCGAATGTGAAGTAGTTATTAATATTTAGGTATCAAAGTTATTTTTATGTTTAATTACTAAATTCGGATAACCTGAAAGTGTATATCAACGAAAAATTATTGTCAGATAACTAAAAAAATAATTATTATGTGTTAACTAATGGAATTCTCCCATAAGAATATTTTAATTGATAATATATTTGTTCTTCTTTTTATATTTTTACTAAATAGATGTATGCGTATCAAATATTTAACAAAGTAAGATTGAAATAATATGTAAGTAACAAAAAATCCGAAAACCCGATAAAATCGAACCAATCCAAACCGATATAGTTGGTTTGGTTTTGATAAAAATCGAACCAATCCCGTCCATGTACACCCCTAACGGAAACACTATTTAAAATCCAGAAAATACTCCAGCATGATATATTGAAATTCCAGTATAATATACTAATACTGGAGTTCCGGCATAAGTATACTGGAATTCTAGTATAATATACCGGTCCAGCATAATATGCTGGAAGTTCATACACAAGTGCTCCAATCTCCAGTATATTATATTGTAACTTTCTGTGTGTTGGGATTCCAGCATAATATGCTGGAAGTTCATACGCAGGTGCACCAATCTCCCGTATATTATGCTAGAACTTTTCGTGTTGCATCAAAATAGTAACTGTTTTTAATGACTTTGCAAACGCTGATTAATTTTCAATTACCAGTCCGAAAACTCGTTCACCCGTGCTATTTTTACTAGTTTCATGGATTAGCACAATATCATCTTCGAATGGGATACCCCACAAAGATGATTTTGTTGACATCATCTATATGTATATATTATGAGGATTCAGTATAACATGACTAATTTTATATTGATTATATATTAACCTACCGAACTCCTCATCCTTTATTAGATCTAGACACCGACAATATGAGAAACTCGTATAGACAGAATTAAAATAATCAATTCATTCTACATATTTTAAATGCATATATATTGAGTCTTTGACAAGTCAATAATAGTGTTCAAGTGACTCAAATGTCTTAAGTAAACTATTCTCCAAATTGAATTTCTTGTCCAAAACGAACTTAGATCAACAATTTCAAATGCAAAATACACTGTACAGCCTCAACAAAAATAATAGTCGAAAAACTATATAAAATTTGTATATTATATATATATGTTTTTTATATGTTACACATAAAAATTATACAAGTTATGTACAATTTTTGCTAACGACTATAAACAGTTTTAGCGCCGACTAAAAGTAATAATACCCTAATCTCAAAAGGGAAAAAGCAAATCCTTCAAACATTAATAATGTAAAACATAAATTACGGCACATAAAATAAAACAAACACCAAATCTTTACTTTTATTACAAGTCTTCAAATATATTACACATAAAGAAACAACTAACCCTACATACACCAACAACACATTTTCTCAAATTTCCTTCGCTAATCGACGAGGCGGATCTAGGACGAGTTCCGTAAACATAATTAAACTATATATAAATACGAAAAAACACGAAAATATATACTCATATTAATAATAAGATCACGCTCATCCTGAATAACCAACCTTACATTTTTTTGAAGGAAGTAAGCGTCTTAACTTTCTCCCAAGGCTTATCCCAAACAACAGCCAAATATTTATGAACAGAACCACCGTCCTTGGCGTTGATAACAAGTCGATAATTTGTGCCGGCAACGACTTGAGTTTCTCCTTTTGCGATGCTCTGAAATTCCAAATTTGCCCCTGCCGCTTTATTGTGCTCATTCACCGCAAACTGCCCGATCGCCACCACATCAGGGTTATTTACGTCAGTTAAAGGCTTCCAACCACCTGGTGCGCCGCCTAACGCGGCGGAGAGTTGGAAGAAAAAGGAAGAAATTAACAAAATTGAGAGAGTCACGGAGAAAATAGAGGTCAATTTGATGGTCATTTTTTCTTTTTTCTTTTTGTATTGTGAGGATTTTGAGAATGAGAATACTGAGGAAAATGGTTATTTTTAAAAATGGTTAAAGTGTTTAATGGGTGAACCTGTTTAAAGGAATTTGGTGGTACGTACGTGGGGAACCGACAGTTCTCATGTGACTTAAATTCTAAGATTTGCACTTTCACTTTCACGAAAGATTTAAATTCACCGCAGGATGTGCTTTAGTAGATGAAACTGTTTTTTCCTTAACCAGATGTTTCGAATTCGAGTTCTGGATGCCAAATTTTTTTTGATAGGCCTCCTCCCGAATGAGACTTTACGCAATGCGAATCCAAATATATTTGCATTATTTTTTTTAAATCCGTGTTATGGGCAAGGGCCGGTGCTAGGTGTACGGAAGAGGCTTAGCTGAATCGTATTTATATAAAGTTAAATTCTTTTTCCTTATATATAATGAGATATTAAATATCCTTAACTTATTCATGTATTTACTTTCATACTTTCATCAATGGTTACGGGAATTGCTACTCTCAAAAGTCGCCATAAATAACACTTATTAACGGTAGTACTTGCAGCGACCTTAAAACCACTATTAATAGTTTTTAGTGGCGACTTTGGGTGCTTTTGATGTGATGTGTGTCGCCACAAAAAGGCTGATTACTTATATAAAAAATAAGAAATGAAAACGTGAAGTAGAGACTTAACCTTACTAGGGTAGTAGGTCGTGGATGGAAAAATATAATACTTAATCATTTCTTAGATTTTACGTTTATTATATTCGATATTTACATCAAACTATAATACTTATGCATATGATTATACTTTAGGGCCCTTCTACACACTCTCAAAGTAAAAACTAAAAATATATATTCAGAAAATCAAAAATGTAATCACGGTAATAGACAATATAGCAATACGTGGAAATAGATTGTACTTTAGGGCCCTATTCCATACTTTCAAAGTAAAAACTAAATATTCATTATTGAGAGAATCTAAAATGTGATCAAGGTTGTCACATGCCAAACTATTCTCTAGATGTGACTGACACCCGGCTAATACCACCCGCCAGGCGAACCATACTTTCTTATCTTAGCCATTAATATATAATTTTTGATTAATCATAACAGTATTCAAATAATCTAACAACTAAATTACACACAATTAAAATCTCAAAATATTATACTGAAATTCTTTCCCCAAATCCCACACTAGACAATGAAGCATCTAAGGGACTTGCAACAGATATCATATGAACAAATAATAAAGACGCTTTTGGTAGCCTCCACGAACAATGCAGCGTCTCACCTCAATAAATGAATCAACTCTAGCGAACTCGTCAGCTACTAGCTCCTTCTTCACCAATAGTATCTTCATAGACATGCAGGTAGGGAGTGAGTTATACGTAAATATAACCTAGTAAGATCCTCGACTCGACACTCTGAATACCTCTGGAATAAGTGTTAAAAAATACAAATACACAACAAGCACAAAAATAATATACAAAATTCTTTCACTATATAATTAATTTATAAGGTCCAAACAATTATCCAATAACAATACTCTATATATATATATATATATATATATATATATATATATATATATATA